>JAWQRN010000024.1:0-50278 GCA_033557685.1 Sperchopsis tessellata
ACTTCCTCAGGGAATCTATTTAATTGCAAACAAAATATTACAATTAGATGTATAATTAGTATTATTCTTAATATATACACTTACAACAATGTAGTCTTCTATAAGGTAAAACAGCTACACAACAAAGGACACACATCACTGGAAAATGGGCATCGAATATAAATGAACTAAACAATCCGGAAAACAACCACAAGATGAAGAAAAATGCATTTCAAGCGACACATGCCACGTGCATGGATATTTTGAAATTCAGAACAAAGAAACATGTGCATAAAAACACCTGTCGGATTTCGTGGTGGTTCGTCAAAATACTGGATGGGAAGCCGGGTAAGGCAGGTAGCTAATGTACCGACACAACATAAGTTACATAGGCGTGCTAAGCTCAACTATACAACGGGCTAGGTTAACCAAAAAAAAATATTAAGCCACGCAGTGGCGGTCGGAAAAGAGTAGAAGAAAAATGAGAAATATGTTGTTAGTGTATTGTCTTTCGACAATCCAAAGTGTCTAACTATGGTTTGCCATAACGCAAAAGGTTCATAAAAGAAAGGAGCAATTTTATTTTTAAAGGGTACAGACAAACTACCATGAAAGTTAGGAACCAGGAGAAAAAACTTTCACATAAAAATAGTAGATCAATCAAATCAATATAGTTCACCTGGTGACCCAGGTATGAGTTGGGTTTTGGTAGGATTGGGATGGATGTGCCATAGGATAGGAAAATTGCCAAATTTCTTGAATCTTGAATAATATAGTTCAGAAAATGCGTTTTTTAATTTAACCTCAGTGAAAAATCTGATCTTCCTTTATGTTAAGCGTATAGATTAGGTGCCGTTTAATGTGACTCCCGGGAAAACCATGAGGAATAGTAACCAAAACTGTCAGTGGGTTTTGTAGAGTAAACGAAATAAACTTACCTTTTTGGTGTAAATTCAGGCATTTCAAAATTGCTGTAAGAAGATATCCGCTTACTTCTTCGGACAGATTTAGGTGATACAAAATATGAATTGGAATTATTTGGATTAAATGTATTGTTCACAAAACTCTGGTTATTTTTAAGCAATTTTTTAAGATGACTTGATTGTACTATCTCTAATCTGGAAGTACCATGTGACACCTCTTTCCTAGAATTCATGAGGGATAGCCTCGTACTTCTTCTGACTGTTGTTGGTTTTATAAAAATGGCAGAATTTTGCAGACAGTACTTGGTCTCATTGGGAACTTTAGAGATCTTAAAAAAAAAAATTCTTTAAAAATAACTGCATAAAAACGCTATAGTAAATGTTTGTTTTGATAGACTGACGAATGTCTTAACGGAATAATGAAAGTTTAGGTTAGTGAAATGAATCCTTATTAATCAGGAATGCTCTTAACAAAGTTGAAAATTATCATGCAAAAAATAGTAATAAAAATAAAATAAGATTGTATAAGCTGGTCAAAAACTTCTTCTATTGTACATATTGCATGTCGCTTCAGCCTCTTTAGTTTTGTTTTAAATTGTTTCATAATATCTCTGTACTGCAAGAGAATTACCCAGACCCAAGGATCCAGATGCTAGCATCTTGTATTATCCAAAGCCGCCCTGGCATATCTAGATATTTAGGAAAGAGGCAATATATATACAGCCAGTTTCACTACGGAGGCGGTTAGACTATAAGCAGATACCAAATTGAATCGGCGAGGGTGCTTCCTGCAGTTCTGACAAATCTAGCAGAGTAAAGTATTCGGTCGATTAATATACCCACTACAAATACAGTTGTATAACTTATTATTGTGTTAATATAAATAAGTACACTTTGAATTTGTTGAATTGTTATTTGTGTGTCTACTTACATTTGTTTCTTCAAGTCGTTGAAAGGTTTTCTCTTCTTCTATTTCAAGATCAGGAGTTATAGTTTTACTTACTGCTCGTTCAAAAGGTGTATTCTCTTTGCCCATGGAATTATCTCTAATTTCTAGTGTGATCTTATTCAGTAAATTATTATTTACACTGAGAGGTGTATAAGAAGTCTTAGATAATCTTGTACTACGTCTTGGAGCTACAGGTGTTTTTGGTATAGGAGAAACATCATGTAATGGCAAGAATTCATCATTATTCTCATCTTCAAGTGAATCTTCAAATGCTAAACTTTTCCTTGCAAAGTCCTAAAAATGCAACAAAAAACTACATTGACCATGGATATAGATTTAGCTCAGCAAAATGACTACCAGTGCATCTTTGAACATACTTGTATAATCTACTCTCATGTATAGAATACTGATACATAATTGTGAAAGTCAAATTTGTCACAATCATTGGAGACTTCAATTCTAAAATTGGGATAAACACAAACGAGGATATCTCGAACGTAGGCAAATTTTGTCTTGGGCAGAAGAATAACAGAGGAGAAATGCTAATTAACTACTGTAGAAATGAAAACCTGTTCTGTTTGAACTCCTTCTTTCAAAAACCTCCGCAAAGAAAATGGACTTGGATAAGTCCAGACGGTACAGTTAAGAACGAAATCGACTACATCATAACCAACAGAAAGGATATATGCCAAGATGTCACTGTTCTTAACCGATCCAATATTAATAGCGATCATCGTATAGTTCGAGCTACCATAAAAATAAATACGAGAATTGAAAGGAATAAATTAATATACCAACAAAACTACCCAACGTTAGAGGTGTTAAGCAATAACAAAGACGCATTCCAACGCACTCTAAACACTAAACTAGGCGAACCAAGAACACTCCTACAATTCGGAATAGATGAACTATCAGAACACATCACAAAGAGCATCCAAGTTGCAACGAAGGGAATATGCTCAAAACAAAAAGAAAGCTCGAAGAAGATTCGTACGCATACAAGAAACTTAATAGAACTAAGAAGAGGAATGGATAGGGAGGCACAAGGCTACAAAGAAATTAAGAAAGACATCAACAAGAATATCTGTAAAGATCTAAGAGACCACAAAACAAAGCTGATAAGAAATACAATAGAAGATAACAAAAGTATGAAGGTTCTAAGATCCAAATGGAAGGCCAAGGATGACCAAAATAAGAGACAAAGATGGCATTATAGTCAGTAACCGAAAAGAGATCACAGATGCTGTTCAGGATTTTTTATATAAAGTTGTACAGTTCCATAGCCAAGGATGATCGATATGGTTATCAGAAATAAAAAATCTAAAACGGGAGATTCGAAGAGATTCCTGAAATAGATACAGGCGAACTAATGGCAGCACTAAATCAGATGAAAAACAGAAAAAGTCCAGGCGAAGATCAGATCACAAGCGAAACGATTAAAATGGGGGGCGAATCAGTTCTGGAAAGTGTTCGAATCCTTCTAAATAAATGTCTGTCAGAAGGAAAATCCTGATATACAAAAAAGGAGTCAGACAGAACATCGATGATTACCGTCCCATCAGCTTGTTATCGCACCTATACAAGCTACTTACAAAGATTGTAACAAACTGGCTAACTTATAAAATGGACTCATACCAACCATGCGAGCAAGCCGGATTTCGCATGGAATTCGGTACTATAGACCATCTGTAGACACTTCGCACTCTCATCGAAAAAAAGCACAAAAGAGTACAATATATCAATGCACATGGCCTTTATAGACCACCAGAAGGCTTTTGATTGCGTCGAAACCTGGGCAATACTAAGATCCTTGGACAATCCGAGAATCGACTCGAGGTACTCAAACCTTATCAAATATTTGAAAACACGACTATCCAAGTGAAAATCGATGAGGATTCCCTGATAGATAAAATCAAGATCAAACGAGGAGTGCGGCAAGGGGACGCAATCTCGCCGAAAATATTCACATTAGCTCTGGAAGATGTGTGAAGGGTATCAAAGTCGACGGAATGCGCCTCAATCACTTGTGTTTCGCAGACGGTATTGTAGTCATTGGGAGTACCGCGGAGGAGCTTGAGAGTATGATTCAAGAACTTCTCCAAGAGTCAGTAAAAATCGGACTTGAAATGAATCTGACAAAAACTAAAGTCATGAGCCCCAAAAATATCCTGGTAACCATCAATAATCATCCCATCGAAACAGTATCAGAATATATTTATCTAGGCCATAAAATTCAAATTGGAAAAGAAAACCAGACTTCCGAAGTTGCAAGAAGAATAGGCCTTTCCTGGGGGGGCTTTTGGTAAATTGAGCTATATTCTAAAATGCAGGGAATTCTCTCCCTGTAAAATCTTCAAAGGAGGATATTCGAATCCTGTGTACTGCCGGTACTCACCTATGGCCTTGAGACGATGTTGATGACTCGCAAACCATGCAGCAGGCTACAAACCACACAGATGGCAATGGAAAGGACTATGCTCGGAATTACTCTAAGGGACAAGGTTTGGAATGAAGAGATTCGAAGGAGAACCGGAGTGACGGAGGTGCTGGTAAGAGTGGTGCAGCTTAAGTGGCGATGGGCCGGCCACGTAGAAAGGCAAGACCCGGATAGGTGGACAAAGAGGACCTCAACTTGTCGTCCCAGAGAGACCAAGCGTAGCGTTGGCAGACCCCAGAGACGATGGCGAGACGCCATCCAGAATATCACAGGAAAGAACTGGATCCAAAATGCAGCAAACCGGAAGAATTGAAAATTTTTGGAAGAGGCCTACATCTAGGAGTGGACTAAGGAGAAAAGAATTGTGAATGGTTCTAGAAGGTAGAGAATGCCTAGAGTCTTCAAGATATTTCATTTAGAGAAAGATATGATCTATCTAGAAAATTTGATATGTGTAAAAATGATAGTAGCAGAATGTGAAGAAGGGCTTTGCAAGATTTATTTCAAAGTTTCTAAATCAAATTTATGTTTCCTTGTTGTTTCTTGTGATATATAATCAGAGTGCTTTAAATTTATTATGTTAAATATATTTTTCATTATAACTGCCAGGTATCGATCAGTTATAATAATACTTTGTTTCAATATGTCTATATTCATATCTAAGGCGATGATCGTTCTCATATTGTTTTAATCCATTATAGAATCCATGAGTTCTATGAAGTGTTCAAAGTCTGCCTGAGGAGGTCTATACATAGCTACTAGATTGAGTTACTCAAGCATTACATTAACCCATTCCCTACCACGATCCCCATGTTGGGTTCGTTGTTTTCTATGGTCAGCAGTTGATAGATGCCATTTTTGTGTAGTTGGCAACATATTATTTCTTATAACAGTTCATTTGAGTGAAGTAATATCAAAAAGTCTTAGTTTTGCCTGTTGTTTTGAATTTAGCAGCCAATACAGTGAAAATACTGGGATAAATCATGCATAAAATTATTTTTCTCAAAGGCAATAATTTTCAATTATTTATAATTGCATGCATTCAAGATTTGTCACATGGTTAATTTGTACATTATTGTAACTAACAGTAGTGTACAGTATGAATGTTGTTTCCGGGTGGTAACCGTGTAGAGGCTCTGACAAGTGCCGACATTTTGTCAGAGCCTCTACACGGTTTCCACCCGGAAACAACATTCATACAGATACTAACCGTGGAAGTCTATTACATTTAGTAGTGTACAGTTTTCTTTCAAATCATTACATTTGATATTATGGTTGTTTTAATGATGATAACCATTTGGGGATCGTGGAAAGTACAATGTTAAAAATTGATGATATAACATAGTATTATTTATTTTAAATAATTACTTTCTCTAATTTTTAGATATGGGTACCAGACAATTTTTCTCACTTACTCAATTAGAAGATATGATTAATGATCCGCATTTCTTCAATGAGGATGTACCAGACGCAGTGGTACATATCGAACTTCCATCCGATAACGTTGATGTTTTTTCAGATTTAGAAGACTTTGATGAAGATGTATTAGAAGATACATATCCAAGAGATGTACCTGGCAAAGTTAAAGTTCATTTTTGTGCAATTCCTATAGCATCTACGTATAGTGCTAGTCATACGGCATCTACGTCTAGGCAATCGGACGAAAAGATTCTACCACCAAAGCGTCAGAAAAAAATTAAGTCTACACCAGATTGGCTTAGAACAAAACCTGATTTTGCATAGGAGATGGATCAAGATAATAGAATTTCAGAAATGAGACAACATCTGAAAACAACACTTGCAGGAAAATCTCCCGCCGAAGTCTCCGAAGGTTATAACCTATATTGTGAAGCAGTCCGTCATATACGCAGTGCAAAACAATCGCCATCTATTTACTTTTTCAGTAGAAAATTCCTTGGGTTTCTGTTGCCTACAGGATGTCATTCTTTACCACAAGAGCATATGTACTGGTGTGAGGATGAAGATGTCTGCATCGGAAGTGTGAGAAATTTTTAACAAGAAAGACATCTTGAAATAAAAAGGAATTTGCATTTCAATGATAAATCGAAAATATGAGCTCAACACACTACAAACAGTTTCAAAATAAGTCCACTAATTACAAATATGAAAGAACAATTTAAAAACTTTCGAGTGATATCCAAGAATTTAAGTATCGACGAGCAAATGATGGCCATCACTATTTGAAGCAGTTCATATGAGGAAAGCCGATATGATTTGGATTCAAACAGTGGGCTATGTGCTTTCCCGAAACAAGTTATTGCTTTCATGCTGAATTGTATGAAGGAAAGGACTATTTTTGCTTATCTAATTGATATGACACTGGTGAATTCCTATGTCTCGCTAATAACAGTAATATACCGCTGCGAGAATTTAGGAGAAACATTACAAGGGTCTACTCGCACACTTCATCAATTATCTCAAACCCAAAAAATGTTCGCAGACCATGTTTCCAAAAATTATCCCAGGATCAGGTTCCAGAAAATGTAAGAAAAGACCCTATAGGACATCATTTAGACAGAACCGGAAGGGAAACAGCCATATGTAAGAAGAATACAAGAAAACAATGTTCAAAATGCAATGTTGTACTTCACATGGATTGTATAATATATTGGCATAATTTGTAATTATCAAACTCTTTTTATAACTTAATCAAATATTATTAACAAAATTACCTATTATTTATTACTAGACCTGCCACGATCCCCAAATGGGATTTTGTATAAATCTTAATTTTTTTCAACAATGGTTGGACTATCTTCAGGTTTTCCTGGAGATAACCGTGTGCTAGTCTAGAAATAATAATTATTTCTAGACTAGCACTTGCGAGAGCTACATGTTATTCTATTATTAACACTTTTTAGAGATGGCCGGCACCTACAACTAGCACTTTTCAGAGCTACATGGCAATGTTTAATTAGCACTTTTAAGAGCTACATGTTTTGATAATGTCCCCTGCAACGGTGGACGAAACGTCGGCAAAAACAAAAGTCAACACACGGTTATCTCCCGGAAAACCTGAAGATATTTACTGTGGCCGTGGAAGTCTACATACTGAATTAAATGGTTGGTCTATTTTATTAATTTAACTTGCAAATATACTTTTAAGTTATGGGTTAAATATATAGCAATTGTTTTGGATTTTCTCCAGGTTGTTTTTTATATATACTTATTCATTAAAAAAGCTAAAGGTCCCAATATTGAACTCTGCACCACCCCAGAATCAGCCATCAGAACAAGTATCACATTAGGAAAATAGCCTTGCTGAAATCTTTCTCTTAAAAAAACAACTAAACTGTGTAAGAATGAAGGTTAATAAAGTGCAAAATAAATAAAAATAGAAATATTAAAAGATTTACCAAACATTTCTGTACCATACGATTCACAGATGGTTGTTGAGGTTCCAAAGGACTGCTGCGTGCTCTTAATTTGCTCGCAGTTTTATTTTGCCTCATTTCACTTCGCACTAGCCTAGAAATTTCATTTTGTAACTGTCTCAAAGGTACTCTGCAACATAGAAATATACATGTAAATACAAAATCTGTCTTAGGCTATAAGTAAGTAAATGATTTTTATTTTAAAAGGAAAAGTTGAACACACTATGTTTTAAAATTTGCGTAAAAAAAAATTATTATGAAATAACAATAATACACAATATTACGTTAAATTATATATCACCAGTTTCAATTTAAAGTATCTACACATCCAAAAAATCCTTGAACATAAATAAAAATATAGGTAAAATTAAACATTAAATATGCAACTTACGCTGGACTAATTACTTTAGGTGAAGGTCTAGGAATATTGTCTTTGATTTTCATTAAAGTTTTCTCCAATTTCTCCATAATATTTTTCTCCATTGCTGCCACACATTTCCTGATGATAGGACTCAGACTCTCTTGTTGAGAAGTCATCGAAGAAAATGTTGCAGAGAACAAAGACTGTGCAGATTCATCATTATTTATAAAAGACATTGGATTAGTACTTAACAAAGTCGAATTGACAGAGCGTGGTTTTTTCGCAACCGTAGATGCATGAAACTGGTAAGGATACGGTTTTTTCCATGGTGTTTTTGGTTTGACAGCAGAACCAACTTTGGGTTTTGGTGTATCTATAGATTTACTGGAAGCAATTATAATGCAGCTTGGGTTCTCCTTCTTAAACAAAAATAATATGTGCAACATTTTTATATAGTTACATAACCCGTGTATCTCTTAAAAATACGTCTTCAATTTTACTCTGGTTAAATTTTTAATATAATAAGAGTTGAGAAGATCATGTACGACTCTGGTAAAAGAGTGGGGTCTTTTCAACGGCTCAAATGGTACAGAGCCCAATGTGAATAGTATCTGGTAAAAAACGACCCATTAGATTGAGTGTGTTACTCGAAGGTTGTGACGCAGTGGGTCCCAAAAGACATGCATCTTTATTGAGTCGAGAGATACAGTTCTCAATGCCTCCAATCACGACTTTGTCAATCCCTAACCAATGCTGCAGCATGTCGGTTGGTCTTAATAGAATAGAATATACGATCGTGGTATGTATTTACTGATATTTATAGTGAAAATGATGAACTGCTCTGCATACTTTACCAATCTGCTGCAAATGTTCTTGGATGGTCGACCAAGGTTGGTTAAGAGTGTTTGACAGTTTCTCGATCGTCTGACACGGATTTGTTTTCACTTCCGCCCTTAACACGTCATTGTCTAGAGTTGTTGGTCTTCCTGATCAATACAAGTTGGAAAGATCAAAATTACTGGATATGAACTTAGAAAACCACCCTTGGGATTTACGAACGTCTAATGCCCAAAATTACACAAAAAAAATTTATGATTTCATTATTTATAAGTAAACAAGTCACTTTAACCTTAATATGTCTTTGGCACGGCTTTGAAGTACACAATGAGCTGATAAATGATTGCAAATATTAACATGCGCAGAAACGACATTACTGTCTGGTTCCCCCAATAATATAAAATTCTATCAATTATTCTATTTTAAATATATTTATAACTTACCTTGTATTTTTCAATAATGCTGTTAATTTCTGGTCTATTTTTGATCTTTTTGGTTTTCTGGGCAAAATCTAACGTTTGTATTGTTTCGTTTATATCATCCACATTTGGACTAACACATGCTATTAGTGTTACAAAATTATTTTGGTTCAATGAATCTGAAGGAAAAAACAAAAATAAAATATTTTAATAAATAAAATAGGAAGTTCTAGGAGAAACGGATTATTTTGTTTTGGTAAAAAGAACAATCTACAACTGTAGAAATATTAAATGTAATAGACTTACATGGTTATTATCTATATGAATGTTGTTTCCAGGAGGAAACCGAGTAGAGGCACTGGTACGTGCCGACGTTTCGTATAGTTTTGCCCGGGACATTTTCAAGGCAAGTGATGTTACTTCAACGAATGAATTCACTCCACTGAGTCACTCACCTTGAAAATGTCCCTTGCAACAGAAGAAAAAACTTGGGCACTTATCAGAGCCTCTACACGATTTCCACTCCGAAACTACATTCATACTGAAGAAATAGATTGAAAGTCATGAAATTAAATTTCCTTAGCTGCACAGTTTATGACTGAGGCGATAACAAATTGGAAATTACGAGTCAAATTAAGAAGATGAGAACAATCCACACTAACCCAGGTAGTTATTATGTAGGAGAGATTGAAATTTGGAATTTAAAATAAAGATAATCAAATGATATATGATTCCTACGCACTCTCATGGCGTGCATCCATACAAGTATCAGAGAATATCCTGATAGATCATGAAATAAATGAAGTTATTTAATTTGACTGTGTCTGCTAGCAATGAGAGGTTATAAAAATAATAGAGTTAACAAAATTGAAACACCTCCGACAAATCATCCAAAAATTAATTTTTATGGAGAATGAATAACAAAGGTCAAATCTTCAAATGACAAGCCCAATTATAGACAAACATCTACTCTGTTCAAAAATACTGAGTAAAGACTCAAAATTTAGAATATACAAATCACTCATAAGACCAATTGTGACATATGCAAGCATGAACAAAAAGATGAAAAAGCACTTTAAGAAATATTTTATATTTGAACTCCCAAAGGAAGAAGAAGGTAATGGAGGATTAAAATGAACCATGAAATCAATCGCCTAATCAAGGAGGCAGACATTATCACAACGGCTATGCTGACTGGGACATGTCTTCTGGATGGATCGCACCTGACACACAAGATGTAGAGAAAGGCCCCGTAAGAGGTGTATGGACGCAATAGAAGATCTGTGAGCATTAGGAATGAGAAACTGGAGGCGACTTGCAGCGGACGGGCCTGGATGGCGGTGGTGATAAAGGAAGTTAAAACCAATGTAGGGTTGTAGCGCTTGTAGCTAGGAAGAAGAATTATAGACAATAGGGCAAAACTCAAAATAGATGATGTGAGAAAACTGACATTGTGAATTAACTTGAACCTACCTATACAAAATCCATCAAAAGTTTTCACCCTACTCTAAATTGTCAGACGTCTAATAATGTTCAATGAGAGACATATTGGATGTCCATTCTGTAGGAAATATTTGAGAGAGCTCAATTCGAAATTCTGTCCGAACTGAAAAAGGGTTATCATCTCTTTTAGACGACAATAAAATTGATATTGTGGTAAAAAAGGACGATTTCTCATTGAGGTAAAATTGATTGCCCTCTTATACCTTGATATGTTGGAGAATGTTATTGATGATAAAATAACCTGAAATAATGACCAGCTCTAATCGCGACCTAATCAGGAAAAGATGCAGGCCCAGATAATGTCTAAATTGAAGTATTGAAGCTCATACAGGAAGAAAACATCGATATACTAATTCATTTGTTCAACAAGATATATGACTCCAAAAAAATATATTTTTACCCCAAACTATTATACTTTTGTGAAAGGTATTTTCTTTTATTCTTAACGTCCCATGTAATTGTGTAGAGAATTTAAATCTCCTTCAAATAAAGTGCAACAAGCCAACTGGCGAATTTAAAATTTTTTGGAAGATAGTTCTTCTGATGCCATCTTTATTTGATAAGATTCAACCTCAATTAAATCCAGACTATTTAACTCAATTTTTACGATAATTAGAAGGTGTGGGAAACATTAGACACACCCAGTATATAGAACAGGTCAGCATTACCTCTTAAAATAGTGGTGATTTTGGTATCTCTATAAGGAACATGGGATGCCCCTGTTGACAAGGCACTGATAACTTTCCCGATACAATGAAGTCCTTGATTGATATTTACACCTTCTTGGAATTGGGAACCTTGGTTTCCTGTTTTTCTCACATTTTCTGAGCCTGCCAAGTCTACTAAATTAAATTTGGCTTCTATCTCTTCATTCCTAGAAGAGTAATAATTTATATATGTTTAATAGAAACAAAGTCAGGAATAGTTTATAATAACTTACAGATATTTTATATTACAAATTATTGTAAAAATAGCATGTGATCTGGAACTTTGGCAATTTTGTTTAGTTTTTCCAGTATGACGATTTCGACCTCCTGCCAGTAACAACGCATGGGCATCTGCTCCACTTAATACTCTAACTTTAGAGAGATCGGGTACTGTGAATCCTAAAAAATATTTTATTTAGGCTGGTAAAATAAATTGTCACAGTTAAAAAATTTGATAAAATGAGTAAAACTAAGCTAGTAGATTGCAGCGTAATAAAGTATGAATCTTACCTTTTACAACCAAAGCGTAATCTTTGTCATCCAATAAATCGTAAACTTTATTATTGTAAATTTCATAAAATGATATGGAAAATTCAATTTCCCTCTTTTCATTAAAACTCTTAAAGAAATCATCCAAAATCCTTGGTATAATGCCTACATCACTCTCCTTGCAATCCTAAAATGACAAAGTATAAGTTTAATTTGTACATCTACCAACAGAAATCAGAAAATCAGCACATTATTGTGTTCTATGTTTAAAAAAGAACATTTTCATAACCACAATACTTCCTTATAACCAAGACGTATACTAATGTTTCGTTGCAATGAAAATTGTCTTTTAGTTAGAAAGACAACAACAGAAACTTCAAAATTACTCTGGAAAATCAATTGAAAAAGGTTTGAGAATTCCTACATTAAAATTTTCAAAACTTACTTACATATGGATTACTGCCCATCGTATATGTTTTTCCAGTCCCCGTTTGCCCATAGGCAAATATTGTGCAGTTATAACCTTCCAAAACCTGATCAACGAGAGGTTTAATAAGGTCTTTATAGACATCATCTTGTGTAGATTCTTCAGTAAATATGTTATCAAAAGCATAGGATTGTTGTTTTTCAATTACTAGAAGAACCTAAAATTAAAGACAAGAAACTGTTAACAAACAAGCAAATAAAAAGTATATTATTAAATATTATCAAAATTATAATTTCTCAAACTGTCAGTAAGTTATGATTTTATACCAATACCAAAGCATTCTAAAGGGTATGTTATAAAAACTCACCGGTGGCTCGGGCTTATTGCTAATAATCTTCAAACTATTTGAAAATAAGTCATGTGAAGGTCTTACTCTAATAGCAACATTTATAAACTTGTCACCACTCATATCGTCATAATAATGTAAAATAAGTTTAAATTCTAAAATACATTCTAGTTGTAACTTCGCTTGTGTTTACATAACATCATGACTGTCCTCAATGAAAACCGTTAACTTATGAAACATAACAGTGTCAACCGTCGTCCGTTTTCAAATTTGAATTGGCATGGCTACCAATCCACCCTAGACAGTTGAAGGAAATAAATAACACTAGGTATGTCATACCTGGGTGTTGCATAGAATAAGGAACTCTGAAAGTAAAATTTTTCTATAGAAAAACATGAAATATACACATTTTTAAGCAAAATGAAACTTGCGGATGATTCATATATTTCGCCAAAAAATTTAATTAAATTTCAATTTTTTCTCCCGGTGTAGTTATTTCATTCCGCGAGAAAAGCGAAAATAGCTTTTATATAAAAAGCAAATAGAGCATATATAGCAATCGTGTTAAGCATCCGAAAATATACGAAGTTGTAACCCGCGAACATTTTTAAATTCGTTTATCTTCGTGCGTAAACACATTGACTGCTAACCCTAGTTCACATGAAAATCTGTTACTGTTTGCGTAATACATTTTTCATTGATGCCCTACAGTTATGACTGTAAATTTTGCTATGAATATTTCTGACATATGGTATATTTCCTGCTTTCTTGAAAGGACTACTAACTTAACATGTTACATAGTACGCTTGTAATACTTAGAAAGTCTGTGCTGTTTGACTAAACAATGATTACATATACGTTATCTTGAAAGGGTTTCAAACCCTTACTTAACCCTCTTTAACCTCACGTGGTCCGTATCATGCCCATGGTTCATAGCACACTCGTAATGTGAAGAAAGTCTGTGCTGTTTGATTAGACAACGTTATCTTGAAGGGGCTTCAAATCGTTACTTAACTTTTTTTAACCTAACGTGGTGCGTATAACCCCCGCGGTTCATAGCACACTCGTAATCTAAAGGAAGTATGTGCTGTTTGACTAGACAACAATTACAAATACGTTATCTTGAAGAGGCTTCTAACTCTTATTCATATGGTTCAAACTATATGTTCATCAACAATTAGAAGGAGGTTTTAGTAGTATCATAACTTATATTACCGAAAAATATGTTATTTAAAATTTTCAGTTTGTCTTGTATTCTTAATCTTCTATCACCTTTAGTGTCAGACATAAATATTTAATAAAACATTTACTGTCAGACTTCAGCATTTAATCAAACTTTTAGTGTTAAATGAAACCTTTACATCATGTAAAGAAATACGTGTACTGCGGTCTGACATCATGTAAACAAAGCATAATGGGAAAATGGCGGCTATATAATCTTACTAACTGCACAATATTATTAATTTAATGTAAATCAAAGTTTAAAAGGAGCAGTTTTTCCTCATTTAAAAACGTTTCTGAGATGCATATCAAAGTCAATTATGGCATTATTTTTAAAATTCACCTTTAAACAGAATTCCTTTTCGTGTGGAAGACCCACATATTTTATTATATAAATGTATGTTTTACAAAATACAGAAAGTTTTTTATGTACAAACATTTATGATTTAATAAAAAAAAGAAAATATGAACAATTTTAAAATTATTTGCCACTTGGGTCAGAAGGTTGGTGCTACTACCAATCGTGGATAAATGTAATTTTTGATAGTTTAAGGTTATATTTTGGCAAATATGTCATAATCTTATATTCAATTAGAATTATTTAATAAATATGTCTCTAAACTTCGATATTAGGCTAAAGAAAGTGGACAAAGTATATCATGAAGGGGTAAACTGTTTTATACCTAGAGTTCAATTACTATTTTGTTTTAAATTGTTTATTTAATGTCAGCCTATTTCTGCTGCTATGATCAATTTCAGTCGCTAGAGATAAGGCAACATCTAAGGATTTTTCAGCATTCAGTGTTCCATTTGGAATATTGTTCTTTCACGTGTACATGGTTTCAATCCCATTATTTTACGTCACTCCCGGAAATTTAATCAGTAAAGGTCAAACGTCTTAGTTGAGTCTTGAAACCGGTAGTTTTCTCACTAGCTACGACCAATTCATTATGGTTATGCAATACTAAAATGTTGATGTATTTGTTGTAGGAGAATGTAACTGGTGTCATTGTTGTTATGACACCTTCCGATTTTAAACACGATGGTATCACTCTTACTATGGAAGGGGCAGTTAACCTGCAAGTTAGTTCGAAAAATGTTGGTATTTTAGAAGCATTTTACAATTCGATCAAAGTAAGTTATCTACATCGCTTGCAAATTCAATTAATTTCTGTTGCTTTTTAAAATTTCTGCTTATTTTATTTTTTATATATTTTAACAGCCTATACAACTTGTGACTGCTACCTGTGACGTAAGTTCTGCTGGAAAAATACCAGAAGGTCGTACGGAGATACCATTTGAAGTACCTTTGAGGCCAAAACCAAATAGAACTTTATATGAGTCGTACCATGGTGTTTTTGTGAATATCAGCTACAGCTTACGATGTGACATCAAAAGATCATTCCTATCAAAGGACCTTCAGAAGTCTCAACAATTTTTAGTGCAATATAAACCAAGGCGTAATGAGGGTTTACGACCCGTTGGATTTTCTATAAGTCCATCTTCACTGATGTCTGGCGGATCTGGTGCCCCAAAATTTCTATTAAGGGGAAAATTCGAATCCACCAGATGTAGTGTTTCTAAGCCTTTGACTGGTTTTGTTATATTAGAACATTGTGAGACTCCTGTCCGGTCTTTAGAATTACAGCTGGTCAGGGTGGAAACCTGCGGGTGTGCTGAAGGTTACGCAAGAGATGGTAAGTTCGTATCCACTTAATGTCGGCGAGACCTATTTATGAATTGTTGTAGCTACAGAAATACAAAATATTCAAATTGGAGATGGTGATATTCCACATAAAATAGAGATTCCTATATATATGATATTCCCAAGATTATTTACATGCCCCACGCTTATAACACCAAATTTCAAAATTGGTAAGGATATCTATTTTCTAGCTCTATTTTTATATTTATTCTTATCAGTTTATTGTTTACTTATAGTAAATTTTTCTGTTTTGCTATTTACATTAAGGTGTCAATTGTTTAATTTATTTTCGACGATTTTTATATTTGTGTTATTTTAATATTTGATAAATTCAAATATTAAGCATACCGGCGAAGTCAATATATTAAATATAGAAATGAACTACACATCGCAAAATGATGGGAAACAAAGAGAATTGCAGTGGACACGTGTTTCTGTCATTAAGATGTCATCAGCACACACTATATGCTCACTTGCGATCTCAAAGAATATTTACAAGGAATAAAATATGTATTCGTACGTGAAAAACAGCTAATTACTATCAAGAGCAGTGTTGATGACATCTTAATGACAGAAACACGTGTCCACTGCAATTCTCTTTGTTTCCCATCATTTTGCGATGTGTAGTTCATTTCTATATTTAATATATTGATTTGGCCGGTTTACTTAGTATTTGAATTTATCAAATATTAAAATAACACATTTATGTACCGCCAAGGAAGCAACAAATTGATTATTATATTGTTTATTTACGAGCTTGAGGATGGGCTTTATCACCGCAGTCCATTGATGAGATCTGCTACGCAACAATCTTGGCGGGTAACGCTTGTCCTATATATTAAAAGGCATGAGAGAGGAAGATATCTGACAGACACAGTGTTTCAAAGAATAAAACTTCTCATCAGTGCATAGGGAATGCTGTTGTTCCGATGAGAAATAGTTTTCTTCAAAACACTGTATCTATAACATTCTTTCAAGCAACTAATATATCCAGGACTTATTTTTAATTGAGTATTTAATTTTGTTTGTAAATATAAGAGATTCTAAATTGAAATATTGATAGTTGTAAAGTCTGCTACACACACTCAACTCTGCCGATTTGGCTTGTAGAAGCGAAAAGCGAAAATTCAGGCCTAAGCCTCTTGACACATCAACTTATTATTAAAATTGTTCATAGGAGAAATACATATTACTACAACAATTGTATTATATGTAAAATGAAAAATCAATAAAAGAACGAGTGGTGCAAACTTTCTTTATGGTTTAACTATAAGCAATTCGTTTTGATAGATTTTCTTCATGCTCTAGTTAAAAAGTCAACCCAAGCCACAACTTCTGCTACAGAATCATTCATGCAAATTGGACAACTTGGTTTGTATATGCCAAATCGTGTTGGTGAACTGTATTTAAAAACGCAAATATTGTGTAATTAACAGGCTGAATGGTTTTGGTTATTTGCCTTTTGTATAAAAACAATAACAATTCTATTATTGAGATTGTTTTTCTAATAAAAAATTTATTTCAGAATTTGAAGTCAACGTTGTGATAGTTTTCCAAAACGATCATCTGGTAACTGAAAATTTTCCTATTCTACTCACAAGAGAATAAGTTATATTTATTGCATTTATTTATTTTATAATCAGTAATTTTATTAATAAAATATGTTTATATTTAATTTTGTTTTAATAAATTCCACATATTCCCTAAATGTCATTAATTATGCTACAATATAGGTAAATTCAAAATAAGGTTGAAATATTACGATGTTTCAGATTCTTCCCGTATTTTTGACCAGATAAAAATGTGGTAAAATTGTTTATTAATTTAAAGAACCAATAATTCAACAAAATCACAGGGCATTTTCATCATCTAAATTATAACTTTCAGTTGCATTTGAATTTAGTGAATAGGTTCTGTCTTTTCACAGTTCAAAATTAGTAGATTCAGGTTTATAACAATGATGAATTTTAAAAATTTAGCAATTTGAAATCGATTTATTTATAAATATATAGCCGACAGTTTCTGCTTCATTTTTGAGATTATAATTAATTTTGGATCGCGCAAATATGAATTAGACATGATACTTTCTAAGTAGCCCCTGTAATAATTACGTGCACCATATAACCAATACTTTTAAGTTATCGTGAATATGCGTTTCTGCGCATATAACACTTACTATGTGGTGTAAATCAGCCATAACAAACTTGTGGGTACAAACAACAAACATAAACAATGTCTGATTATACATTATTTTCGAAGAAACAAAAATGTAGAGCATGTTTAATAGAAGATTCAAATACGCAATCATTATACGCAAAATGTGAAATATTAAGTGATGCTGTATCTTTCCTAGAAATGTATGTCGTCTGTACTTCAGTGCAGGTAAAAACAAAGTTTAAATTCTTAAATTTAATAATGCCTGAAAATAGTTTGAGTTTTAAAATGCGCAAAGTAAAATTAAAAGGAATATGTATTAATATGCGTTTCTTGATATTATAATAGATTGGGAAGCAAACCTACTGAAACTCTGATTAAATTAACTAATTAATTAGCTTTAATAAACATTTAAATGTGTCCCATACTGTTATTGCTATTTTTGGTATCTTTAATGGTTCATCTGAGACTCGATCACGAAGAATTATTAGAAATGTCTTTCAAAAAATATGTATACATTAATTATTATACCTATAAATAGCGTCAAAATTAAGCAATAGGTAGCTTTAAGGTTAGATATTAGAAAATTTACCTATAATTATAATGCATAGATACATTTTTTAGAAAATTTTGAATTTAATCCCATTTTCGTGTGGATTTATATAATTAAAATTTGGTCCTCAGTTTTTAAAGATTATTTTCTAAATTCCAATTTGTCAAATATAAGAGCATGTTTGTTTTATACTAACCTGCCGGTGAAACAATGGAGTGACAATGTAAAAAAAAATTGTAGTGACAAATATAAGGGTAAGCGGCCAAAAGAATGGCTGTTGTGTATAAGGAAGATGTACCATCTTATTTTCAATTGAAATGTTTATTCAACTCTTTCGATAAGATAAAGAATTGATTTAAAAACTAAAGACATGACGTAAAAGGTTGAAATTATAGTTCTGTAAGATCAGCATAGGAAGATCCCTGTTATTCCCAATGAATACAATCAGTAAATTGGAAAGAAGTGTTTTAGTCCCATCAGGTGTTCTGCAAGGTTCCAATCTTGGACCTATGATATTCTTTTGTTTCTGAATGATGTATGTAGATACCTGAAATATTATCTTCTAAGGTCCTATATTTGCAAAAATCTATAACAATTACGGTTTTACTGATGATTGGCAACAGCTTCAAAAAGATCTGGACCTTTTTTTAACTAGTTTAGCCTGAACCTCTTGCCTATAAGTGTTGCGAAAGGTAACTCTCTTTAGAACCACTCGAATATTTATAAGGCTCTGTCTGTGTCATGTGATAAATGTGTCTTGAACAGGGGCTCTTTGCATATTCTTAGGCCAACTTGATATTTGTTAGGTGACCACACGATTACAATATCTCTTCTCCTTACCAAGAGGCAACTCAATAACCGTGCAGAATTCTGAGATGTGCAGACTGACGTATCTGCAATATTTTTTGATTTTCTTTTTATTTCAATATCTACTTTAGTCCGTTGAATCAGCTGATGTTGCTCCCTTCTTTTAGATGTGTATTGTCATATGTAATAGGGACTTTTGGAATTTAAACCAGTTACACAAAAACTCTATAACTACTAAAGTTTTGTTACTTAGGTGAACATGGAAGATGACATGCCAAAATATATTTGTGAAAAATGTATGGATTTGCTGCTAGTATGTTACAAATTCCGAGTACAATGTGAGCACTCAGAAAAGAAATTGAAGGAGCAGTTTGAATCCAAAATCTCGGAAGAAATAGTACCAGAAAAAGAACGACAAATTATAGAGTAAGTAAAATTACTGATTTTTCAATAAAGAAAATACATATTTATTCATTTTTTAAAGATCAGATGATGAAGATGGAAATTTGTTGGAATTACCAACAGATAGTCCTTTTGATAGTGTTGAGGCATGTGAGCAAAATCAAGAAGAATGTCTACAAAATATAGAAGAATGCCTGCAAAATCAAGAAAAGTTTTTGCAAAATAGTGAAAAGTATTTTCAAAATAAAGATAAAGAAAAACATCCCGATCCAGATTTAATTGAAATGAAAGAAGGTCTTTCGAAATCAAACCTAAGCTGTGCTGAATGTGATAAGAAATTTAGTAAAACCAAAGAGTTAAAAGAACATATGAAGGCCCATGCTAAATTCAAATGCGAACAATGTGGTGCAAAATTTACCAACATGGATAACTTGAAGAAGCATGAAGAGAACGCTCACTTTGTAGTTCCCATTTCTCAAAGGATATGTGATCAGTGTGGTAAAGTGTTCGGATACAGAGCAAGCATGTTGAAGCATAAACGTAAGCATGGAGCACCGCCAAAAACCTGCCCATACTGTGAAGAAATACCGGGATCTCCCGGATTATTAGCGAAACACATGGAAAATATGCATGCACATCTCAAGAATATAATCTGTTCGGTCTGTGGTAAGAAGTTTTTTAAAGAGACAAATTTGCGACTCCACATGATGGTGCATTCGGGTGTTAAAAAGCACACTTGTGAAATATGCGGGTTATCTTTTCTATTATCAGGTAATTTGGCATCCCATAGACGTATTCACACAGGTGAACGGCCATATACTTGTAGCCATTGTGGACGAGGGTTTATTCAACAAGCATCTTTGCGGTCTCATGAAATGGGTCATACAAATGAACGGAACCATGTTTGTTCGGAATGTGGGGCGAGTTTTAGTAGGGCTGGGGCTTTGAGGAATCATCAGAAGAGGCATCAAACTGATCGCCCTTATCCTTGCGAAATATGCGATAAGGCGTTTATGTTCAGCGCGGAAAGAAGGCGTCACATGACCATACACGTGGGTGATAAAAACCATGTTTGTGAGGTATGTGGTAAAGGATTTAATCGTGCCAGTAATCTAAATGTCCATAGGCGAATTCATACTGGTGAAACCCCCCATATGTGTCAGATTTGTAATAAAGGGTTTCGGCAGTTGCATTGCTTGCGGGCCCATTTGAATATACATACGAAGTAGGTTTCTTTGAGCAAAATGGTAAAATATTTAGGAAAAAATCTACTTACACCAAACCAGAATGGATGCAGATTAAAGAAATCCAAAAATAACCATAGCAAGGGTTCAATTTTGGGGCGTGAGCTTAGGTTCTAGTGATCTTTTGATTACTATTTGGAAATTTCAGAAACTGAGAATAAATGAATAGAGCCATCGTATAGTGGAATCATATTTAAATGGTTGAGATTGGATTGTGAATACTGTTCTTCTACGAGGGTAGATGTTAGGAACGGAAGCAACTTCGGTGCAGTTACAAATGCAATGGTGCGAGCATTTTCCCAAAATTCCGTTTCTAGGGTACAAAAGCAGATATTTATTTTTCAAATTTCGTGTACATGGTGGTTCAAATTTAAGGACACATGGAATCACTTTATGAGCTAATTTAGTATCTCATCATATAGACGGTAAAGATATGTCCTGACAGGAACTGTTGATGGTGGGTTGTCCATGAATAGGTGGATGGATTTGAGATAGTGAAACAATAGGATACTTTGTCAGGAGAGAGACTGCAAATTCTACAAATCGATAATAATTATGTTACCACTACAGTGTGTATAATCTGTTTCCTAAAATGTGGTCAAGTTATTTTTAAAAATCAAATCATATTGTATAAATGTGGGAAAAATCACCTTACATCATTCATATTATTATCTCTTAAAATGATGAATTTCAAGTGGTAGAGGAGATGTTTAGTCTACAACAAAGTTTCCAAGATTGAATACGCTTTGTGATATACAATAGCCACAATTACCACAGTATCGGACAGGCATTAAAATAACCCTTTGAAAATACCATTATAATTGTAGTGCGCAAAATAATTGATTGGAATAATCGCTAAAATATAATTTTAATAAGCTCGTTGAATTTTATTTTAAAAAGTTAATAAAAATTGCGGAAAAAAAACTTATTGCTCCATGTGATGTGTTCACTTGTAAAGGTTGCACACCTGTGCATTTTTACATAAATGAAAGTTTAAAGTAGTTTTACTGCTTTTGTGTAATTTTTCCTTTTAGTGCCAAATGTGTTTAATACCGAATATTATTATAAAATAAATTTTAACGCCTACCATTGTTCATGACATAAACTTGTTATAAAATGCATTTCCACAAAATACTTTCTCACAAATATTGTTTAGTCTGTTGTCATTTTCAATCCTAGAATTTTGCTTTTTCACGGAATATGTTCACTGTTGCTGGAACAATCAAGGATAAACTACACATATATAAATGCACTACAAAAACTGTATAATAAATCTAAATCATAAATAAATATTAGGAAAGCACTAACAGGCGAGTTCTTAGTGACAAAAAGGTTGAGACAGGTATGTTGTACTTCTCCAACGCTGTTTAAGATACATATATATATATATATATAGCCGTTACACTCAGAAATTGGAAACTTAAGGTTCATAGAATGGGAGTGGAACTTAAAGATAGATGCATGTACATGCTTCAATTTGCCATTGACCAGGTCGTTGTAGCCAACGACAAGGATGACAATTGAAGAGTACAACCAATGGAGATTATCGGTCAATATCGAGAAAACACAATATTTGTGTATAGGTAGAGAACCCAGCAAATTAGATATGGATAATGGCAAGAAATATAATTTTGTTGGGACTACGTTTATTTGGGCATTACGTTCGACCAACAAGCGCAAGAAAGGTCATTGGATGTTTCAATTGTATATTCTGGAGTAAGGAGATAAACAAGAAAAAAAATTTTAACATCTATGAAACAATGGTCAGAAGTACACTACTATACGGAATAGAAACATGCAGGATACCGGAAAAACAGAAAGAAAAGTGGAGGTAGTGGAAATGGATGTGATGCAAAAGTCCTTGCGGATATCACGAAGAGATCATATTAGAAATGAAACTATAAAACAGCAGATGGGAATCGAAGACATGATAGTAAATGATATAGAAAATAAAGAACTTACATGGTGTGGACACGTCCAACGCATGCCCGTGTCAAGATTACCCAAAATAATACAAGTGGCAGCCAATAAGTCATCGAAAAAGAGGATGACCCAAATTATACATATAATGGCGAAAGGTGTATAATATGGAACACCTCTACTCCTCACAACATATTCGTGAGACCCAAATTAGACTAAACTGGCCTATATATATATGTATGTTCACTGTTGCATAATTTTTTCAAAAAACAAAATGTGGTGTCAGGTGTCTATTGAGAAATAATGAAAACGTAGAGGAAGTTATCCAGTTATGCTTTTGGACACCTGCAGCTATTTTTGATGCCATAAAACAACACCAATTGAATTATGCCATGCTATATCAACCTCATGACAATATGAGAAACAGGATGTACTTATTGCAAAAGTAAGCAAGCCGAGCCATCTTCGAGACGGTTTCAGCAATGTGAGATGTCTATGTTAATTTAGAGTCCACATGAATCCCCCGAAATTTAGCAGAGAGCACCTTTTCAATGGGGCTGGCATCAACTCTCAACAGGAGGCTTTTCAAGTGTTTTATTGGAGGGTAAAAATTGTATGAATTGGAACTTTTTGCTGTTTAGCAGAATAGCGTTGTTCGTACACCAGCCGAAAAGCTGCTCTATGACCAGTCTGGATAAATTATGTGCAGCATCAGCAGTGTTGCCAAAAACTATTATGTTGGTGTCATCACCAAAAGTCACAACATGATCAACGGATATGCAGAATTCTGGCAGATCGTTAACCATAACGAGGAAAAACACCGGGCCGAGGATTGTTCCCTGAGGGATTCCTATACAAACAGACTGTCTCTCACAGATGCAGTCGCCCACCGAAACATACTGCCTTTTTCCCTCCAGGTATGACTCTATCCATGTGTTACTTATTCCTTTGATTTCCATTAGATCCAGCTTCATGAGTAGGAGATTGTGGATCACCATGTCAAATGCTCTTGACTTATCGAAAAAGAGTACTGTGGGTTAGTTTTGTTTGTGAGCGATGATATGATATTTTATTAGGTCCCTCTTGAAGTAAGTTTATGTTGAAATCCCCACATATAATGTGAAATGGGTTATTTTTGTGCATATTATGTAGGTAGCAGTTGAGATATTGAAAAAAATATATTAACGCTAATGTCAGGAGTTCTGTAGATGCAGGCAATATACACTGTACCCAGGGAGAACTACAGCCTCAATCCCTGATTTTCAATTATATAGTGCAGTATAGCGAATTATAAGAAGTAAATATCAGAATGTAGCAGAAGTGCCAGCTAGAGATTGTCGGAAAAAAAGATTCTAGAAAATATAAAGTATATAAATGCATTTATGAAAAAATTGCAGTTATGTCACAAGAGGTGTAAGCTCTTATCTACATAAAAAGTTTGCCCAGGTATTCAAATTTCCATCAAGTAGCTCGAAGAAAGACGAAATAATTAAATTTTTAAGAATACTACTTAATATAGTACCATCATTTTCAAAAAATTTATTTGCATTTGTACAGAATTTTACTGACTCAAATTATCTAAATGCTGTTATGTCCCATACTGTGGCAGCTCAGAAATATTGCGTGAAAACTTGCTTGTAGTTTGAACACTTATACCTACGATATTTTTCTAGTCATGATCTATATTTTTTAATACCAAATGGTATTTCAAAACGTACCCACGCCAATATCAATATGTAGAACAAAGGGCACAGTTGTAATTTGAAAGAAATAGACAGTAAATAAAAACGTATATGTTACCTGTTATGCGTCATATACAACTAACATTTGTTTTACATTGTAATTTTGGGGCTGCCTTTGTTCTACACATACCAAACACCAGTCGGAATATGTCTACCTCAATTAATTTGTGTTATAAAAATTTCTGTAATTTTTATTGACTTTGTAGAATAGTATTATACCTAAAAATTCCAGCTCTAAGAAATAGATAAATGTAAAAAATATGCCCCTTAATATGAAAAAAAATATTTCTTTATTGTTATGGATGTATTTTCTAATAATAAAATGTACTCTTACCATTAAATATCTTAAATAATTTTATTTTCAGCTGGTGGCTTAAAATATATGTTGAAATTTAGATACTATTGACTTAAATTTAAAGAAACATTCAGTAAACAAACTAAGTTGCCCTAATTTCAAAACCTAGTATCTCCATAATATTAATAATAACTATATTGCGCAACTGAAAATCAAGTTACAAAGTAATACAAAAAAAAATAATCCCCCATTGTCGATTTCTTTCTTCCAACTGTTTAGTGACCAAGAACCAATAATAATACCAATTAAAAAAATTAAATAAACTAATGTACATGTATGTTGTTTCCTGGAGGTAATCGTTTAGAGGTTTGAGTATTTAATATACTAACTGAACGCTTTACTTGAGATTTATTCAGTCAAATTTCAAAATAATACAAGTTTTGAATATTTACTTTGTTTCTACCATATTGAGATATGCTTTACTGTACTGTCTATTATTAAATTGTTTATCAATGAAGAGAAACAAGTCAGAGTAATTGTGATGGAATAATTTGTTTCTGTTCAATTTAAAACATAATGAAAATAGTGAAATAGTTTAGATACACAATAATTATACTTTACACTAAATAAAAGATGATCGACTTACAATACTTTAATAACCATTATAAAAGAATTACAAACACGTTAGGTATATATTTTTATAATACAATAATCTTATTCATTATAGTTCTTTATACATATATTTGACGACTTAAAAGTTTAAAATCTTCAATACGAATTTCACGTTTCTGCTACAGCCAATGATAAATTCGCAAGAATAGGATCTATTTGAGATTCTAACGCTAGAACATGTCCCGTGTTGCAGGTATCACTGGCAATGAAAGTGATGATAAGAGGCATTTTGTTCATCTGTATCACTTGGTACTGGGAAAATGTACAAATAACCGTCTTGGTTTTTCCTAGTCCTAATTTGCTTCCCTGATCAACAGCAAGTCCAAATGTTGAGATGAACCCTGGCTTGATAGCAGATTCTGGAGTTTTTTCGGAGTTTACTTTCAAAACAGGTACCCCATCACGATCCGTTATTAAAATGCAGTGTAGGCCTGGCACTTTGTTAAGGAGCAAACTCATTGATTTCTTCACTTCCTCTGCCATAATAAATTTTTTAATAATAAAAATGTGAACCAAGAAAAGTAGCGTAATAACAATGTTAATCAACAAGAACACCAACACAGCTGATAGACTTTGACGTTTTTGACATTGATACTGAATACAGTGAAGCTTGCAACAAGTATTTTGTAATATGTACTATACCGAGTTTACAATGGCAAGAAATAAAAATGCTCGCTATAGAAATTGGAAATAGAAGCTAAAGCTAAGATGTATAAAATGTGCTTACAAACACAATTACATTTATAAATGATAACAAACGTGAACTTGTATATTATTATATGTATTGTAAATATTTGCTGATAAGGTCTTCACATGTATTTATTTAAAGTAAAAGTCTTGTATCACTCGAACATTCTCTAACAGCATTATGTCACTTAGGCTGTGATTACTTAGCCCATTGATCTAAGCTTCTCTACTTTCTAGTTATATTTGTATAAACTAGTGCTGTCGAATATGAAACTGCCGGTCGAAAACAAGTTATGACCGAAAGTAACCGATATTCGGAAAACCAGGTTTTCGATAATTACAGTAAGCGGTCATGAAAATGGCTGTCGAATTTCAAAATTGCGGTTTCCGTGATCGGTTTTCTATCGGATTTCAAAATCGCGGTTTCCTTGACCGGTTTTCTGTCGGATTTCAAAACCACGGTTTCCGTGACCGGTTTTCGGTCGGTTTTCAAAACCGCGGTTTGTGGTGGGTTTTCAGAACCGCGGATTTCTGTCGGATTTCAAAACCGCGGTTTTAGTGACTGGTTTTCAGAACCGCTGTTTTCATAATCATTTTCCATAAAAGACCTAGATAAACACATAATAATAGATAGTTGCACGTAAAGATTGGCCTCCATCCTAGCATTTCTGGTGGCAAAATATGCTACGGGTAGATAGCTCTCGCAATACGTCAATGGCAAGGGTGTTTGTATATATCGTGATGAATGTTTTTGTTTGCGGCTGGCTAAATTTATAAAAAAAAACTCATGTAAGATGAGTATGTCTGTTATTAGTGGTAAATATTTGATGCTGTTTCTTTATTCTTTTAAATGTCGTGAGATGACTTTACAACGTTTTTTAATACATGAGATTTATTTTTCTTATTCTTTAAAAGAAAGTCCATGAGGCATCTATGCCTAAATTATTTACTATAAAACTACAAACAATATGTGTTCTATGTTAACTATGATTCTTCTTAATTTTACTTACAAAACGTCTCATAATTATCGTTGTACGTTTATGCATGGTTTAAAAACAACATTTCAATAATTTTAGTATAATATTCGAATTTAATATTTTTTTTTTTAATTTGCATTTTTAGAATATATTCAAGAACAGATCGTCTTTGGCCATAATTGCATAGGTCCAATAATTCTGTTTTAATAATATATTTATATTTACTAAATTATACAGATTGTATTCAATTCGAATTAGTAATAGTGTCGCATAATAAAGTACTTTAGTTATTATAGTTATAATTAGTTGCTTAAATGAAATTTTAAAATTATCCGTACAAAATTTTAGAACATTATTTTATTTTTTAATTAGGTACTTACTACATCAAAGTTGTATCCGAGTGGAAACTATGTGGAGGCTCTGATAAGTGCCGACGTTTCGTCCACTGCTGTAAGGGACATTTTTAAGTCGAAGGACGTTACTTCAACGAATGAATTCACTGAATATTGCTACTTACCTCGATTTAAAAAAAAAATCTACACTGACGGTTGATTGTTCTTATTATTGTCGGCTCACGACGGGAACGCAAATGGTTTCAAAGACCAGAGGTACTACCACTGTACTTTAAAGATGTATTGCACAAATTACAAATAACCCATTTTTTTTTCAACGTTCTTATTGAAATAGTTCCAGATTTCGGACATTTTAACTACCAACACTTTTCACATCCAGGTTTCTAGTTTTTAGTCTAAAACGCGCAGATAATGTAAAATAAAAGTTTAAAAATCTCATCTATTTAACATGAATGTAAATAATAATAAATAATATGATAATGATGCATCTCACAATGAAGCGAATCTCTGGTTGTAGTTTGTTTGTATAAATACAAGACAATAAATGTTATATAATGACTTTGCAATGTGTTTAATTATTTCGAAAAATATTGGACATTTGGTAATTTAAGTTAGGCGTAAAGGCAATAAATGTGATACAACGTAACATTTATTTACATTAAAAGTTTTGATGTTGTGCTATCAACTTTCGTATTAAATGACATTTAAATATAATAGAATTAAAAAAAAAATGCAATTGTGTATACAATTATTCCTTAACAATAACAGTTGAGTATGGGGGAATTTGCTTTAAATGATAAAATCTTAAAAACATTTAGTTATTTAAAAAACGTAAGATTGGTTTTGGGTAGTTGGGCGTGGATTAACTGAAATTGAACTATATCTTAATGTATACCAGGAGAGTATTTATTTAAAATAAAATGCATTTATTTTGCACAGTTTACAAAATATCCAAGACTAAACACTGCACAAATCACTAATTAAATCTTTTACGGAACTTAACTAAACTTGTAAACAGCTATGGGTATTTATATAAATTTACATTTTTGGCAAAATCTAGTTCGCGATCAATCTATAGTATTCTACAATTTTTTAATTGCTAACAAAAGATAATCGAAATAGCATACATTGAGTCTAATTTAAGTTCACGAAAACATGCATATGGCGTTTCACGTCGATGTAGTTTTGTACACCAATCGGTTTAAGGAGTTCTCAAAATCGTGCATTGTTACAATATAATAAAAAAGGTAACTACAATATGTGCTTCTATTTGACATGCGTACACTAATTAAGTATCTAAAGCACATATATACGTATTCAATGGAATTACTTGTTGCAATCTCGTATATACTGTCATATTCGATTTTCATTAGCGGATATTACAACCGCGATTTAGTACCCAGATTTCAAAATCGCGGTTTTCAGTCGGTTTTTATAACGTAACCGCGGTTTTCACAACCGGTATTCGATCGGTTTTCATAAACGGTATTCGGATTTCGACATTTTGAAAACCGTTGTTTTCAGTGCTGACGAAAACCGGTTACCGGAAAAGCCGGTATTCGTCGACAGCCCTAGTATAAACTGATCTGAAATTATTATCAAGATTGTCATTTTCACTTTCCGTTTCCATAGATAAAAAAATAAATAAATAAACTAAATATATTTCAAAGTGTATAGTGTATGTGAAATATTAATTAACTTATATATTTTGATTGCGTGTAAATATTATAAATAACTGTAAGTAATGTATTAATCATTCATATTATAGACCATATAGTAAATCTGTAATGTAAAAAGTCTAAAATCGTGTGACTTGTGTTTTAAAGAAATTGTGTCAATTTGACATTTTAGGTTCTTGTGATTATTAAAATTCAAATGTTTCAATTGCAGTAATAGACTATCTTCATATGGATATGATCTACAGTTACAATATGATTCTTTAGATAATATAATTATAATAATATCTTTATTAAAGTAAATAAAATACATAACAAATAAATGTTAACTGTACGGGAGATTCAAAATGGCGAAATGTAAACTTACAGTCTACAACCTAAAATTCTTCTTTCACTTTCAATCCTCTACTGGATGTTGGCGATCACATTTCTGTTTTTTGTCTGTTGCTGCATGAACCAGCGCTCCGATGTTCCTCAGAGCCGTCTATTATCTCAAGTTCCGCAATCAAGACACCTGCTTTCTTCCTACTCCGCGTTTGCCCTCTATTTTCCCTTCCACTATCAATTAAAGAAGCCAATACTTTAGGTTCCTCATTATATGTCCAAAGTAAGATGTCTTCTTCTTTTTTTATGTTTAGGAAGACCTCTCTATCCTTTCTCATCCTTCTTAGGATATCGTCATTATCAACCCATGGCACCTTCAGCATTCGTCTTTACATCCACATCTCGAATGGTTCCAGTTTGTTAAAATGCGAGGCATCAGAGTCCACGTTTCTAC
Organism: Sperchopsis tessellata; assembly: GCA_033557685.1. Lineage (NCBI taxonomy): Eukaryota > Metazoa > Arthropoda > Insecta > Coleoptera > Hydrophilidae > Sperchopsis > Sperchopsis tessellata. The sequence goes on from JAWQRN010000024.1 coordinate 29,959, forward strand.
GCCATAGAGTAGAACAGACCATATATAGCATCCTGCATATCGCAATCTCAAGTTCAAATCGATATCTCTGCTGGATAGCACGTTTTTAAAATTAAAGAAGTAACAACATCTTATTTCCTTGGCATTTTCCCAATCCTCGTCCAACCAACTTCCCAGATACTTGTATCATGTTACTTGTTCCAGAGGTACTTCCTCTATTTGGAGTTTCGTATTTGCGTAAGGAAATTTACCTCTACTGATTATCATAAACTTGGTCTTACTACCATTACCCCTACTAATATTATTCAGTTGATTAACCACCTGTTGCAGATCATCGATGTTATCCTATATCATGACAGAGTCGTCGGTATATCTACTGTTATTATCATATCTTCCATTCACTTTAATTCCAATGTATTTATCTTCGAACGTTTCATTTAAAATGGCCTTCGAGATATGTTGAATAAGAGCGGTGACATCAGCAATTATAAAGTCATTTGCTGTTAAGTGTGCAGTCTGGTGCCAGTACAAGTTTTCTATACAGCTAAGATCCCTACTATATACGTCTGTTATGTTTAATATGTATATTAGCTTTATTTGTTGTTTGTTCAGTCGAAACCCTTTTCGTAGTCAACACAGCAGAAAAACCCCCTTCTGTACATCCCAGCAATTCTGGACCAGCACCCGGACTCGGTTGGCTTCACATTTCCTATATACTCTGTGGTGTAAGGCTTTACGGAATATTTTCAGCGCATGACTCATCAGACTTATTAAACGGCTTGTATATTCTGTTGAAAATAAGTTCCAGCAGAGCGATGTTAACGACATTAATAAGGTTGATAACCTTGGCTGGTATGTCGTCAATTCCCACTGCTTGTTTGTTTTTCTAATGTTTTATCGTTTTACGTATTTCTTCCTTTGTTATTGGCTGTTCTGTGAGTGATTCATTTTCAAGAGTCATTTCTAGATCCGGTTTTTCGTCGTTTGAAAAAGTTCACGAAGTATTGTTCCCACACTGTCCCCTTCTCATCTAGAACTATTTAGTTCCGGTCGTTAACAAGTACTTCAGTTGCTTTATTTTTGTATGCACCGGCCGCTTCCTTTAACTTTTTATATTCTCCATGTGTGTCATGTATCTGTTGCAGTCTCTCTATTTCCCGAAACTCTTGTTCTAGTTATTGTCTTTTTGCCCTTCTGATTTCGGATATAATTTTTGCATTCATTATGAGATACTTATCTGAATTTACGTTTTTATTTCTGCGACTTTCTCCCATTAGCTGGAGGATCTCCCCTGTCATCCATCCTTGCTTTGGAATAGCCTTTCGGTATCCCAATCTATTTTGGGTTATGCTGTTCATTGTCTTTATGTTGTTCCATAGGTCGTTCCCCTCAAGCTCTAGAGCTGTCTCCTTCAGTTTCTTTAGATGGCTATTTATTTCAGACTGCAGACCTAGAAAACGTAGAACAAGTCATTTATTTCCCCAGAAATAGAAATATAAGACGCAAGCTAAAACAACTAAAGTAGCTATCATATCAGAATTCTTACAAGATATAATAATGTTTTTTAATAAAGTAAACCTCCTGAATAGGGTCCTGAAGGAATTGAATGAAAGCACCCTTTGCTTGTTAGGCAGTAAGTTGTAAATTTTGGCAATATTATATAGAAACGATCTTTCAAAAAGTGCTGTTGAATGAATAAGTAGGATTAATAAATCCATATTGTTCAAATTTAAGTGATGAACATCTGTTTGGAACTGGATTTTATTATACAAATAAGTAAGACACTTACGGTCTTATTGATAATGTAATGTGTCAAACCACTGCTAAGCTGTGGATAGTTAAACCGTTAAATCTTGACAATTTAGTTTGACGCATATACAACCCGCAATGCAGAAATTTCGACTGGTTGGTCGTTAGGCCAACGCACGAAGTCTACATCGTTTACCTTCGCACATGTTTCCCATTTTGTCTGCCACCAATCTCGTTATTGTATTACAAACTTCTCTTATACGTACATATTTTTTCGAATATATATTTGTGTTTGTCAAATAGTATATAACCTATAAACTGTTAGAAACGTCAAATTTAACCATCCGTAAACCTGCTGTTAGGTGGTTTGATTGTTAGTTCATTTAACTCTAAAATACAGACATTCACTAGCCACAGCCAAATGCCGGCTCTTTTGCTATCAATTCAAACCAGTTCTCAATGTGCTTCAACTTCATATCTTCAGGCCTACAAAATCTAACTGACTCAAGTCTGCATACCATATACAGCGAAGAGAGTTCGTCAATCGATTCATTGAACAACAACAAGTGGACGGTGAGTTTCCAACAAAATCATCTTGAGCGATGAGGCCCATTTTCATGTTGATGGCTTCGTAAACAGGCAAAATTGCCGCATGACCAAAACCCACTCAACAACACAAGTCTACAGACCATATTCAGCAAAGAAAGTTCGTCAATCGGTTCATTGAACAACAACAAGTGAACGGTGATTTTCCCAACAAAATCATCTTCAGCGATGAGGCCTATTTTCTTATTGATGACTTCGTAAACAGGCAAAATTGCCGCATGACCAAAACCCACATGTGTTTCGTGAGAAGGAAATACATCACAAACGTGTCACTGTTTGGTGTGGATTTTGGGCTATAGTCATCGTTGGACCAATTTTCTTCGAAGACGCTGCCGAGAATGCACAGTCAATGACGAACGGTATCGGGGCATGATAACCCAGTTTTTTGTGCCTCAAATGGATGGTATGGATCTTGAAGACATGTGGTTCCAACAGAACTGTGCCACTTGCCACACATCAAGTGAAACAATGGCATTATTGCACGAGAAATTCCCTGGTCGTATAATCTCCCATTTGGGCGACCAGAATTGGCCGCCTAGATCGTGCGATTTAACGCCTTTAGACTTCTTTCTCTGGGGTTTTCTAATGTCAAATGATTATATCAACAATTCCACGACCACCCAAAACTTCTTTCTCTGGGGTTTTCTGAAGTCAAAAGTTTATGTCAACAAGCCCATGACCACCCAAGAGTTGAAGGAGGAGATTAGTCACTATATTACTGAAATCCAGCCACAGTTATGCCAAACCGTGATTGATAATTTCATCAAAAGAACGCAAATGTGCCAGCAAATCTGAGGAGGGCATTTATTAGATGTGTTGTTCCATACATAATTCCCACATGTCTACTTTATAATTAAATCAAAATTTCGGTATTTTCCCAAAAAACTTATTTTTATTTAAAATTTAAATTTTTCGCTCTTTTTGGGACACCTTTACTTGGATTGATACTGTCTTGCTCTCAGATACCAAAACTAACATTTTAGCAACATTTACTTAAAGGATCCATCGTTTCTGTTGCGTGTGACAACCAAACTCTCTTGGACTAGAATTAGACTGGAATTAACATTTACACATAAAATCAGTTTATCTTCACCATACATTAAATAGGTTTAAAATCTTAAATTGACAAATTACCTCCCCTGATCTAATAGCTAAGATCTACAAATCTTATATTTACATGTAGAACTTCACCATAAGTTTTTATGCTTAAAATATAAATAGAAATATAAATAAGCATTAGACATGTTAGTTTTTATGTACAGAACAGAATCATGTGAAATTTAATTGCCATTGATTAGGATATTTTTTAACCAATATTTAAAACTCCCCTATGTAGACCATCTGGTTTGTTATATGCATTTAAAATTGTAATCACTGTAGCACCTTGGATGATCTTATCTAATGTAACCATAATGAAAAAGCTAATCTGAGATAATTATTTGAAATATTACCACACAAATATTGGCAAAAATCAATAGTGAATCATAAAACTAAACAAACTGTCCTTATTATTTCAAACAGTGCAAACAGATGATAACTGAATGAAGTGTTAAAATATTAGTTTGCTTTGGGATATTAATTCATATTAGTGATGAAAGTAAAGTTGCTTCATTTTTCAAAAAGGATTTATGTCGTTCCATTTTTGAGGATACAAAAAATTAATTTTGAAAATGTAACCCTAGTAAGTGTGTTTCAAATTTCTACAAACATTATTCAAATTAAATATAATCCATGACATTGTACATTTGTCATACACATGTGCACAGTTATTTCCATATTATATACCTTTGTATATGTGTCTATCCTTTTGTGCTTTTGATTTCTTGTTAGGTCTTTGCAGATGCCCGTCTTTTTGTATTCATTCTTAGTATTTTCTCAACATATTTTTTGCTATTTCAATACATTTTATACAGTTTGCTTTAGTAGGTACTATTGATTTGTAAAAGTATAAGTATTCTTAACCTCATTACGGTTGTGTTGAATTGTTACAATATTTTTGCAAAGGTAAACTTTCATCTGAATTTTTTCTAAAGATTTAGAACCATAAATTATACAAACATTTCTTTGCGAGCATTTTTGATCAATTTTGAATTGCCAAGCTATGATTCCATGGTTCATTTATCAACAGACATGGTGATTATGACATCTGTGCTTCATTTCTACAAACATTTTGCATTATAAGCAGGTAATAATCACAATTTGATTTAAAATGTAGAGTCTTAACGATATGTAGGCTAGTGGGAGACTAAACTGTATTCAAGATATACTATTCAGTAAAAGAAGCAGGGAGGTTATCTTGCAGTTGCTTGATCTTAGCAACAGCCAGTGCAGTTGTGCCCCTATACCATGACAAAGTGTCAAGCACATAGGGGGCCCTTAAGGTGGGTCAACCTTGGCGAATATTGCACTTACCACTAACACTGAATAGAAGTTTTCATCTCTACCACTTTTCTAGTACAGATTTACAATCAATAATTTTCCTGTTATTCCAATTGTTATTATTATACCATTCCTTATTTAAAACATAATTTTCAGTTCCCATTCAGACACTACTTATTGAAATATGTTATCAGTAACCTTAGGAGAATTGTGCATATCATCAAGTCATCAATTTAAGAGAATCATAAGGTTATACAGTTAGAATGTTAAATTAAGAATAGATTCATTTTTAGAAAATTTGATGTGATGTCATCGATGAGTGTTTTAAATGAAATACCATGTATTTTTTACCGTGTTTGATTGACTATATTTTTAAAAATTCATTAATTTAATTTTTAATGGGTTTAATATTTTTAGTACAGCATAGATTTGTTTTAGATATTTCCGTATTTGAAATAATTGGTTTAATGTGAAGGATTTTTCATCGTGAATAACAAGAAACAACTTTTAATTCAAATAACAGTTAAAGATGAACATTTTTTTAATTATTTCATCACTTTCATACCAAAATGTTCAGATGTAATGCTCGAATTTGTGCCCCATTTACTTTTTGGCAAAATCCTAACCGATTCTGAAATTTCTCCAAGGTATTCCGTATGGTTTCTGATAGAATTAACCTAATTTTAGTCATTATTCTTTACTGCAGATCTTTTAATTTTTGAGGTCTATTTCGGTTCACCTTGTTTTTTAAATAACCTCATAGAAAATAACCTATTGAGATAAAGACCAGTATTTACGCAGGCTATTCTATTGTTTCTCAACCCCATATCCGCCTACCTGGAAAGTTTGGTCTAAATAAAGATACAGTTCTCTGGTAAAATGAGTTGGTGCACTATCCTCTGGAAAACACAAGTTGTTTGAAGATACTCGAGTTCACTGGATTGAAAGAAACTTGAAAAAAGCGTGGGCCAAATGATTGCGTAATAAATTTAGATAAATATCACCTGTGCAGTGGACATCAAATAACTATCGTTGAGAATTTCCACCCATCCATGCAACTTTTGAAAAAATAGAGTGTGACATTATCCTATCCAATATGGATTTTTGGGGCCCCAATTTGGCAATTTTGCTGATTTACAGTACCATTCAAATTAAAGACAGATTCAAAGAAAAATATTTGGTTGATATATTCAAGATTGTTTTTGTATCGAAATATCATTACTTGTTTTTGTATCGAAATATCATTACTTCACAAAATTGATTTATTCTACCAAAGTCATCTTCGTTCAATTCGTGGATCAGATTTGCTTTATGAAGATTTTATTATAGCTCTACAAGAATGTTAAGATGAACTTTTATAACATGACGTCTGTGGCAATCTCTCATAGTTTTAGGCTCAAGTTCACATGTGGCATTATTTACAAATTTTATCCAAATAAGAATAATACTAAATACTTTCAGTTATTTCACTGCTTACCTTAATAGGTAAGGTACTCGAATATGGAAATAACTTCAACAAAGAGATATTTTTGTTAGTATTTAAAAAATAAAACCTTTTTAATATTTCATCATTGGATTTCTAAAAATGTAGTGTGTCCAATGTGTTGAAAGAATGCAGATGTTCCATTTAAAAAAATGTTGAATTTATAAAAATAAATGCAACTTGTCTAAGAGTTTTATGCAAATACCTACATCTGAGTTATTACCAAATTTATTCCAAACTTTACACTCAAATTGTTTATCTATAAGGTTGAACCGAAAACTTTTTCAAAATTAAACTACATATTTTGGAATGTATCAAAAATTTAATCAACAATGTTTTCACCATTCTGTTCGATAATCTTATTCCATCTACTAGGTAGTTTCATAATTCCATCCAAGTTTTTCAAACATCGCAGACTTCAGTTCATTCAGTTAGAGACAATATTTAATAGAATTAATTATTTGATTGATGGATAAGAGCACAAAATAAGCAATACCCTTCCAATCCCATCAAACAGAAGTCACTACCTTCCTGGAATGTAAACCAGCTTTAGGTTGTGGCACTCGCTGATCACCTGACTTTCTCTAAGATCTGCACTGAATATTATTCTAAATAATCCATTATTTATCGCTCTTTATAAGACATTTAATTAGTTAATTCTGATTTAAAAGCAAATCAATAGAAACATATTCAGAAAGGTTTCAACATCATACCTGGAAATTGCCTGCTATCTGTCATCTTGTTCTACACTGACTGAGGCACAGCTTTAAAAGAAAAATCCCCAGTCCAAAATTTGGCGAATCTGGCATGCTCGAACTTTGCGTCGTGTTAATTCCTTTCCTAACATTGTACAGCATAAGATATCGAAAATACACTTTATTATCTTCAAATGTTAATATGTTTTTTTCTTAAAGGTTAAACTGAATTTCAAAATAAAACTGCAGATAAACTTATTGTTTTAAATACAAAAACACATGTAATGCACCATTAAATGAATTAAAATTAATAAGCATGGTATAATTGACACAAACGAGTGATCACGAAAATATTAGAATGAAGTTTCAGTTCAATATATCTATGACAGGCTGAGCCAAATCCGATTCTCTATATGGAGTTATCTTAAGAGTTAGAGGGTATATTTATATTCGGCACCATATTCTGGAAGGAAGCAATACTCCTTTGTCAAAAATGATCTATTTTCAATTCTTTTTGATAAAATAGAAAAACTGGCACTTTTTCATTTCACTCTTATTACTTAAAAAATCTGTAATCACTTTTCCGTAGCCGCTTTTTGTCATACATCATCTGCAAGTATTATAATTTTGTTTCAATGTTTTGTTATTTGTAGGACATTACCAAGTTCTTTTTTCTTAGTAGGACTATCATTTGTTTTTCTTTTATTTCTATTCTCTAGTTACAGTTGCAGTTCATTATTCATAAATTTTTGTGACTTGAAAGTTGTCAAAATATCTTAAAAATAATCAATAATTTTTTTATGATAAGGATTTACTACATTTCACATTAAAATGCAATAATAGTCAGTCAAGTATATCTCTAAGAATATCCTGAAAGACACCTACTTTACCAAAGTTATTTTTAGAAGTGATACCAAAATTTAACTGAATTTGGTTGATTTAGTAACCTCTGAAATAAATATTGAAATAGTAGATCAACAATATGAAGAAGATGATTGTTTCTTTAGAATATAAATGCATCAATACAAGTATAAAGTTCTCCAGATTGATTTTCTTGAAGCTTTTGAAAAATATAATTATATTTATAATCCTACAAATTTCAAGGCAACCTGTGGTTATGGATATTCAGGGAGATCCCAGACATGTATTTGTATCTGAAATATACTAAATTCATTTCATTCCACGCTTTCCAATTTTTTGTACTTTCACCATAAGTGTCATTTTTGCACAGTCATCTTAGATCTATAACAATAAAATCTAAGTTTGTATTTTGGGGTTCTAATATCAAAATCTAGTTCATGTGTTATAAATTTCTGAAATCACATTAAAAAAAGCTATAAAATGGTATTTAATAAAAATAAACTTATACTGCACCATAAAATACAAAACATTGTGAGTAAAATTTGTAGATTGTAAAGAATTTGTGAAACAAAAAGTTGCTGGTTTTTATATATTTTTATAATCAACTGAATAGAGGCAATATAAATAAAAAATATGCAAACATGCTTAATTTAAACCTTCCTTCTATCTTTTAAAATAACTGAAATTTACATGTAGAAAATCAATTTTTTGTCGCCTGATAAGCGTAGTAGTGATTGAATCGTTGTTGAAACATTCATGATCGAATAATTTTAAATGAATAAATCATGGAAACTGATTAACTAAAATGATTCATAATTTCCAACTCTAATATGTACCTGTAACATCCTTTGATATAAAGAGACTGTTCTCAGAATATAAATATGTTTTCACTGAAAATAAACTTAATTAAATAATTTAAAAATATATTGCACCACATAGGAATTAAATAAATGTAAACAATACTTATAAAATAAATACTTTTATGTGTTCTATAAGTTCTTAAGTTTAATATCAAAAGAAACTGTATCAGTTATAATATCATTCAACAGCTGCCCTGGAATAAGAATGAAATACGTTTTTATTATTTTTATGTTAAATACAATTGTAAGACTTAATATTTTAATTTAGGCAAGGGCGAATCTCTTGGATGTCATGATGGCCTCTGTATCAAGCGACTCTTCACCGACTTCGTCTTGTGGAGGCAGTGTTACAAGTGATTCCACTGAAGATCCCCCTGACTACGGTCAGCTGCATAGGATACACCGATTTCATAGACAAAAGAAAGGTACTTAGACTAAAATTTTGATTTCTTTCTCTTCACTGATTTTTTTCTTTTGCTTATCATAATTTATTAATTTTTTGTAGTGGTAGTGGTATCATATTTTTCCATTAATAAACACACACATGAGCCATGCCTCTCACTAATTATAGTTTCAGTAGCTGCATGTTGGGGCTTTGTGGTTTATTATTTTTGGTAGCCATAACACCTAATAGTGTTAAGTTTTAACGACATTTAGAGTTTTCAAGTTTTCAAAATTTGTTCTAACCACTAAAATCCTAAAATTATACAGTACGTTCAGCATTTTGGTGAACAAAATTTACACAAACACACTCTCTGACCTCTCTCTTAGTCTATACTTATTTTCTTCTTATACTATCTACTGTCTTGTCTCTTATTAGTGTTCCATCTTATCTACTATATGTATATCTTTCAATTCTTATTTCTATGATCTGTCTTTACTACTGTAGTTGTACTATTTATTATTTGAAATTTTTTGTTTTTATATTATATTGACACTCGACTCGACATAATTATTATTATTTTTGTGACTACGATTTAATTTTTGACTTTGTTTATTGATTTTGCTACTTTCTATGTTTATAATTTATAAACTTGTTTGTGACATTATGTAAATATGTAAGAAATAAGTGTTCACAATTTAAAGAAAGAATATCAGAATCATTCTTCAATACTTATCAATTTTTAATGGAAAAATTGACCTTCGTTTTTAAATAAAGATATTAATTTCTAATGAAAGAAATTAAGATGGAAAATTTGCTTCACTGCCAGCCAAAATATTGGGTTGGAAGGAAAGTTTTGTCATATTTTAAATAAATAGGATTTTTTTTGTAAAAGAGTTCTGCATTCATTATACAACTGCTGGAGACCACATTAAATCTCTTGGGTTTGTCTTAAAGCAAAGCATTTGGGTCCCACACGAATTGCCCGAAAAGAATTTATCTGATCGTGTAAGAATACGCTCATCACATCTCAATACACACAATGTGGAGCCTTTTTGGACAAGCTGTTTACTGGACATGAAAAGTGGATTCTTTACGAGAATATTAAGAGAAGAAAAGCTTACTGCAAACCAGGAACATCTTCAGCAACTCTTGTAAAACTAGATATTCATCAAAGAAAAGTACTACTCTATTTGTGGTGGGATAGAGAAGGTCCAGGGTATTATGAGTTGCTGAAACAAGGACAAACTGTCAGTGAGAATGTGTACTGTAATCAGCTCGATAAATTGCATGCAGCTATCAAGGAAAGAAGGCCAGCATTAGCGTCCAGAAATGGAATCGTGTTCCACCATGATAATGCTAGACCACATGCAGCAATGGTGACACAACAAAAACTTAGTGTGTTGGAATGGAAAGTTCTTAGTCACCCACCATATTCACCTTGACATTGCACCATCAGATCCTACCTATTCAGATCTCTGCAAAATTATCTAACAGGAAAAAATTGAATTCTTTCAAAAGTGTTTCTAAGGCAGTTGCTGACAATTTTCATTCCAAGGGCGAGAACTTATACAAGAGGAATTGACAGGTTACCTGAAAGATGGAAACAAGTTGTTACAAATAATGGAAATTATATCATTGAATAATATTAGATATATATTTTTTTAATTGATTTAAATGTTTTCTTAAAAATACGACTGCACTTTCCCTCCAACCCAACAATTGCAATTTTTCTACTGAAGCGGTGAATATTTGAATATCAAAATAAATTGTTTGGTGATCCTTTAGTTTGTAATAAACTTTAAAATATGTGTAATGATGACCAAAAAATCTGGGCCAATTTAAATGCTTGTAATTTGAAGAAAAAACACAAGTAAGAGCACTTTCTTTACTAAAATACTACAGTAGTAGTGACGAGTATCAATCTATTACAACATTTTCTAAACGAAATTTTAAATTATTAACAAACTTCATTAGTGGGGTACATCGGTGTTATTAAGGGGTCTTTGTATATCTTTCTCATATAAATTTAACTTCTAACCTTACATCACACGTGAATAATTTTTCTCATGCTTATTTAAATAAGCTGTCTTAACAGATTACTGGTATAAATAAATCAATATGCAGTATAATTATTGAATAATTATTTTACGCTAATCAGAGCATCAGCTAATTATTTCCTGTCCAATGATTTTGTGCTGTATAATTTTATACATATTTATAAACTGTTAAGAAAGATTGTTTTTATATTCAAGTAAAAAATTTGTTCATATATGATGAGTACTTTAGATTTTAGTTTGTACGTTGTAACCTAGAAAATAGTGAGTTGTAGATTTCCTGTTCTTTGAATTTCTATTGTTTTCAGCATGTTAAATTTTGTTCCGTGTGTATTATTTTAATTGAACTATTTCCTATCATATGGGCTACTTATAATATGCGATTTACAAATGATTATTTCAACAAGCTAGAAGCTATAGAAATTCAAAGATACATTCAAGATCTCTTCTTCGTCTGCCTCTTTGACCAACCGGATATATACAAATCACCGTTAATAACACCGATGTACATCCACCACCACCGTGTTATATGTAAGAAGGTTGATAACATTTTTAAATAAATTTTTTATAAACATGCAGGTTCTCAAAGTAATGGATGATAGTAATACTTATTTGCTTATAACTTGATTGTAGGTAAAGGAATTTGAATAAGTTCTACTTTTTTAAAGAAAAATTACTACACCTTACTGTTCTGTACAACACTCTGTTTAATCCTTATGCAATGATTCTTCATTTACGATGAAATGTTCTTTGTTTCCTAATTGAAAGTTATATAAGATTGGAACTAAATGTTTCATGTGGCAGTTAGATGAATCTGATTGATCATATTTTAAAATTAAATTCATCTCAAAAGCTCAAGGAATATCAAAGTTGTATTTTTTAAATGGAACACTGGGACTTGTTTTACATATTTGGGTTTGTGCTTCAATTACTTCCCTTCAGATTACATTTTTTGAAAATAAAGAAAATCTGAATTTTTTATTGATGTTAAAATTTTTGAGAAAATTCTATTTGAAGCCCCCCTTTGTTTCCTTCATTTAATTCTTAGATTGTACGTCAGTTACACAATAAATAAAATAAAAATTGCAGTTTTACAATTTTGAAATGTTCAAGTTTTTTAAAATCTTCATTGAGGTAAGTTTTGAATGGTGTAAGGTTTTGAAATCTTTTGATTATTCATATCCGCTCCTCATAATGTATTGTTTGTTTGTTGGTTTTTTAACTTTGGCCTTTTACATTAGTTGCTAAACACTGACACCAGGAACTAAACTACAATACTTGAGAAATTCTCCACAATATGAGACCCATTATTTCACTCCTTCTCAGAGTGCTAACAATCAATTAAGTTGATCGGGTTCAAACCATCATTCTCTGGTTATACGGACCACTAACTAGCCGCAGAGTTACCAAGTTGGTCGCTAATTTGATGTTATTAAATTAAAATAAATATTCATCTAAGCTTAGATTCTTTATCATCAATTTTAGTTCAGATTTGGTAACAATATGTGTACCTAAAAATCATAGATTATTTTACAAGTCTCTAATTCACTATTAAAGATATTGTCAGGCTTTTTTGGATTTCAGGCAGGTGAAGGGTTATAAAATGAAAGAACTGTTCCTTGCTAATCACTATACTAAATTTTTCCTTAAAGCTTTAAAATTTAATCAATCTTTGGTTTCTGGATTAGGAAATTAATCTACATGAGTGCAAATTTCATATATTTTAAATCATGCTTCTATGCAGAATGAATTTTTTGATATTTAATTACCGACCATGCTATTTAGCATATTGCATTAGTTGCTGAACGCCTGAATGAATGCTGCAAACATGGAATTTTGAAGAATAACACCTCTCATCACTATAACTGCATCAACTATGCATCTATGTAGAATGAGCTTTTTGATATTTAATTTCCAACCATGTTATTATAGCATATTGCAATAAAAAGAATGAATGCTGCTGGCATGGTATTTTAAAGAAAAATACTTCTCATCACTATAAGCGCAGCTCAGAGTTCATACAAGATACTATTTGGCTTGATTTTTATGAACTAAGCATTAAATCTAAACTGTTTTAGAGACATAAGCACCTGTCTAACATTGCAGTTAGCAATAGGATACTTTAAATGATTTTCTTCCTATTGTGGTTGCTAATGTAGAAAACTTGTTTAGCATTTTTATTTCCAATCATGTTATTATAGCATATGCAATATGTTGTAATATCATTTTATATCTGTGACTTGAGCTCTCTTGCCAACTACTCTATTTAATGTTCTTTTTAAAAACAAAAGTAATTTTTCTGACATATTTATTACAAAGACATAACAAAACTATTAACAAGTCAGTAAGCAAAGTCAAAACTAAGCTGAGCGAACTGTACAATTTTGGGGTTTAAGCATCCACATCAGCACCATGCACACCCATCACGGAGACAGCGGTCTGAACTTACCATTCTTCCAGCCCATGCCACAAGACCGGAGATAGCAGTTGTCAGGGCGGCCCTACCCATTTCTCGCCCATCAATTATTGGCCGGCCTGACTTCTACGTACGCTATGGAGAAAAGGAAAAAGAAGCTGTGGCAAGTTTCGACTTTTTAGACGAACTCAGCACGACCAGCAGCTCGTTGAGCTGTTCAATAGATGAGAGCGACAGAAACGTCGAAGAACTGCTACCAAAAGATAGTAATTCGAGAATGGTTAACGAAATTGTCAGTGTTGACGTCCCTATCCAACTTTAGGACGTGTGTTTTTTTGTACAAATTATTTGTGAAAATTGTATATTGTGTAATTAAAATTTATTACTGTAATTAGTTAATATTTATTTATACTTAAAAGTATTTATTTTTTAATAAGTTTTTTAACCAATTGAGATTTTTTTTTATAAATTTATTCAGTATTTTTCTAAAGGGATTTTGCTCGTGATTTACTTTATAATAGGTCTTAAATAGTTTACTGTTTTGGTTTCAACAAGTAGGTATATTACTTATTGTCCCATTTTATCTTAAATTTTTAAGGTCTCCTGAAACTGTTTCTACACATTATATCTCCTTGTTAAGAAGCTCCTTTTGTAATCCATTATTTTCTGATAGATAGTTATTTATAAGACTGTAATTCCAATCAAAGCTATATCTCCTTGCAGTATAATTATTACACATTAAAAGTTGTGGTATCATTTACGACTAACTCACTGTTAAGACAACAGTGTTGGCCTCATTTTCAATGCAAGTCTAATGGATTCCACTTTCATAAGCAGTATATATATATATATATATTATATTTATATATCCGCAAAAATATATTTGGACGTAAAATAACAACGTCCACATGTATTCGTAAAAAGTTTCGGAAATTTTGGGGGATTTTAATTTGTAACCATCTTTAATGTTGGTGAAAATGACAGTTAACCTTCAAATCGTCATTAAAAACTAAAGTGTTTAAAACAATATGTTTAAATTAAATTAAAAAGTAATCAAAGAACATATGTCTGTAGCTATAATAATTCTATAAATGCTGTTAGTAACCGTACAACCGCCGAACATAAAAACTTTGGTTAGAAACCGTAAACGAAATTAAAGATGGCGGCACGAATTTTGCAAAAAGATGAAACAGATTTAACGGCACCGCAATTTTCATAAAACATTCGGACGAATATTTCCCTGCGTTCAATTCAAAATTCATCAGCCAATAGGAAACGTTCCGCATTTCGCAATTCCACAAGCATGCTTTCATCAACTTTATATTAACTAAAGTTGTTTCTTTAGTTCCGAACATCTTTAATTTTGGCATCCACCCCCACAAAATACCTTCTTCTCTTCTCATATGCTTCAAAAATGGAGTTTTTCGATTATATTTCTAAAAGGTGTTCACATGCATACCTAGCCCACCATATTGTCTTCCCTCAGTTGATTTCATGACTACACCTTTCTGATACTCTTAATTCACATCCTAAATTGTCAACACAAATGGCCGTTGAAAAATGTTTAATGTAAAGACTATTTTTTTTTGACACACTTGAAATATGCAAATCTGAAAATTTGCCAAAACCGTTATTTTTTTATATTTTATTACTTTTATGCATCTGTTATTTTCCTAAGGAAAGTAACAAAATTTTACACATCTAGAAATTATGAAAAATTAACTTAAAAAAAGTCGATAAAAGCAGTTTCTATTTATCTATAGTTCAGGAAAATATATAATTTTTTACCTTTAACTAGAATCCTAAGTTACTGGCATAACTTCTAAAATTTGAAAGTTGCCTAAAAATAAATTGATAAAAATATAAACTGGTTTGTACTACAACAATAATTATACAGATCTTCATGGAGCCCCTTTCCATCAAATTCTCAAAATTGTTGTGCCAGTTTATGTGGACAAAAAGCAAATATGAAGTAGGTGTGTTTTATTCATTTGTTGAATTATAATTTTTCATGTTTAAATTTTAATTTAATGTTAAATTTTTATCGAGCAAGATCCTGGTATTATATTTGAAACTTGTAATTTTTGTATATTGGTTAAGATTGATATATTACTCCATTTTTGGGAGTACGTTTTGAATATTACTTAATATAATCACACCAAATTTGTTTGAAACCCTTAAGATTATACTATTTAGAGATTAGACTTTTTGAGGGTTGTATATAATATTTTTTGTTTACATTCTGATGATATTATATTATATATGTAAATTTTGTTAGGGTTGCTCTTCACTATATGCATATATAAATAATTATTAAATTAATAACAAATTATTATATAATAAATTTAGAAGAATCCTATTGTAATTTAAATACAAAAAGATAAGAGTTATTGAAATTTACTTTTTTCGAAATCGAAACGAATTACTAATTGCGTATGCTAGGGTCATCACGTTACATTGTGATATGATTTAAAAAAATATTTGTACTTTTTGGTGTTAGAAGGATATATTAGAAAAATGTAAACGATTTAGAACTCATACCAAAATTTTAAAAATCGTTTTTCAAAACTCATGTACGTCCAAACGATTTTTTTTTACTTTCCCTTAGATTGTCCGTTTTATAAATTAATAATATATCAGTATCGTTGCCAAGTTAAAAACTGCTGGGATTTTGTTTTCCATTTTAACAATTTTAGTACCTACTACTTAACAATTTCATTCTACATGATATTCATTCTAATTCATTAGATAATAAGCTAGAATTATAGTTTTACATAAAATATCTAACTGGATGTAGCAATTTATAATGAAATAAATGTGCTTATTGCATATCCTGAAAAAGTGTAATAATTTTTACGTAACAGTTTTTACCTTGACATCGACAGTTGGATATGTATTGTAAAATACTTAGCTAGCAAAAATGATGTAACGTGTACATTTATAATATATTGAGCGAACATTTCTGACAGGGACATTCTGGTTGTGATATATGATGGTAAAGAGGCATGATTGACAGGCTAAAAATGTCAGGTATTGGTTTCGAAACACTACTAAACAATATATTTAGTTTATGTTCACATGTACAAAGTCCCTTGAATTTCAATATCTTTAAATAGATAAATGTATGTCCAAAAATAGTAGTAGAAGGTGATCAAGAAATTCATATTCAATTCTTGGGGCTGCTGTAATTTTTCATATTTACATAGAGCTTTATTCAATTTTTACTAAGAAATAATATAAATGACGACAATTACTTAACCTGTAATTACAGTTGACTTATTAAGGAACATTCTTAAAATAGAAAATTCAATGTTTTGTGGATAATCATGATTTAGAAAATAAAAAAATATTGTCGTTTCACTAAGTTTTAATTTATAAATATATATATAATATTGCGACTGGTTTCGACCATACTAGGTCATTCTCAAGCTTTTAAGTCAGTGAAGGCTATAACGCAACAGTTGTGAACAACAATATTTTATTTTCTAGAAAATTCTTACCTAATACTGTGTCAAATTGTACATACGGAATATGTAAAAAATGAACAGTTTTTAAATAATATCTGATTTGCCATCATGAATTTCATGTAAATATTTCAAAACTGTATCCACAGTCGTATAGTCACTGGTCTTGAAAAGCATATTCTAACGAAAACAGATAAATAAAAGTTATAATGGTTGATATGTTATATCTACCGATAATTCCATACTATATTTATAAACATTTCTTCACAATTACAGAATTCAATATCGTAGGTATGGGTCAAGAAAATTGTAGTTAAATATTTTATATAATTTTTAGAAATGGGCAAAAAATGACTTTCATAGATTTTTAACCCTTTGCAGTCATATAAATTCTGATTCCATTAGGAGGATTTTGTTGATTATTGATATTAAAAACTATTCTGCCTTAAACATCTGATTCTGTATCATTGGTATTATGTCACACTCTTTTCTGTGAGTAGATACTATTTTACAATTAGTTATACTCAGTGTTAAATTTATATGTTGCTAAAAGTGTTTCATTTATTTCAGTTTCAATTGTTTGTTCATAGTAAGTTAGAATTTACGAATAGTATTTCTAAATTTATTCTGAACTGAAAACACTTATTTGCTCTAATTCATAAAGTAAATTGTACCAAAGATAATAATTTTTTGTGAGACTATGATTGATTAAATTGATGTTAGATGTATTATCTCACTAATAATGAGACTGCACCAAATGATGAGTGCGATCTGAATTTACATTAGCTGAAAAGGTAGAGTATTTGAATAACTTGACAAGTTTGTTTTTTGGGCATGCAAGAATACCACTGAATTACTTTTCTAGAGATTGACGTATGCAGTTTAATGCAATCATCTACAAAAATTATCAAAAAACTGTAAGAATTTTTATTGATTGTGACTTATTAGTGTTCAGATATATAAGATATCTTCATAGATGAAAGCAATGGAAGTTTCAGAATATTTGGCCTAAGTTTTCATCAAATTAAACTAAACAAAATCAGTTTTTGCAATAAGTATATGACTACGAGTAAAATGGTATAGGCATTCTAGGTATTTTATAAGGCACGATCCGTGGACAAGGACTTTTAATAGTTTTGAAAAACGTTAAGATGTTAATTGTAAAGTTAATTTCGATTTTAAATGTGCGCATCATCACTCCCCCTTTGTAAAAGTTTCCTGTTTAAACCTTTGATACTCAAATTATAAGTAAAATAAATACTAACAACATTTAATGCATTGTAAAATCTTGTGTAGGGCCTTTTTGATCTCTCATTAACGCAGAGTACATGTTACAATTTGGTGTCATTATATAATTTGTATACAAGTGTCTGTATAGTGTGTTAGAGTGATGTATTTTTATATAGGCTTATATAAATATATTTAGTACAAATTTAGATTATAAATAAATACATACAATACCTAATTCTTGTGTTTCTATTTAATCATCCTCAACTTGAGGGGATTCATGCAGAGCAGTTTAGTCTTAGTTTTCACATTTTGATTAAAAAAAATCAACTTTACATAGATATAAACCCTTATGTACATGAAGTCCTTTTAAACAGAAATAATTTGTTCAAAAACAGGACCAAAAAAAAAAGTTAAAATTTTTATCTAAGTAACACAAGAAAAAAATTATTTTCAAATAGTGAAAAACAATAATATAAAGGACAGAAAAATCTGTATTGTAAAATAAGTTCAATAATTATAAAAGTGAAGTGAATGTGCTAGAAGTTACAAAGTAAGTACAGTTTTTAATTTTTTCTAATATTATGTAGGTGGAATTTTACTTCTGCTACTCATTCATAGATGGCGCCACTTGTTACATCAGTTGCCCTAGTGTGACATTCAGTCTTAGTACTCATTCATAGATGGCGCCACCCGTTACACCAGTTGCTCCAGTGTGAAATTGAATCTTCATAGTGTTTTGATTATTTTTACATACTATTTCAATAACAAAATTTTTTACATCCAATCCAGGGGTTGGGAGATCCCTTTCCCCTATAGTAGTATAATATTCTTCTAAACCATAAGAGATATGTTACAAGTTTGTGTTTGTCATGGAAGACTGAATTGGATGAGGTCTGTACTGTGTGTAACATCACTCACCTAAACAATGTCCCTTGAAACAGAGGTCAGAATGTCGGCACTTTTTTGACCATTTACATGGTTTCCACTGGATAATAATAATAATAATAATAATTTTTATTGTCATAAGATCATATACATGATATTGACATAGTTATAGCATTTACATAAAAAAAGAATCGCTAAGCCTAAACATAAACAATAGTGTATATAACAAATATACCAGCCAACACAGTCAATACAATCTGAGTACAATTACAAACAAAACACCTAAATAAACAACTGCAGTCCTCACTAGTCCAATCCCACAAACGACGTACTACAAACACACAATGCAGATATAACAAAACCGCACGCAATCGGCATCAGAAAGCCATGCCACAGCGCACTCTCCAAACTCAAACAAAACCAGCACCCACCAACCAAAACCCGTAGACAACGCAACACCACACACACTGCACAAGCGAAACAAAAATGTAATAAAATACACATTCAGGAACATAATCCAAAATCAACACATAGGGACCAACAACCTAGACACGAAAGACGCGTCATCTATCAAACAGGTCACTCACCGAGTAAAATTCTCTATATATTAAAAACTGTTTAAGCGTGGAGCCAAACTTTTTATGCTGTATTATGGTCGTAATTACACTAGGTAAACTGTTATAAGTCTTGATCATATTTTATTTAGGACCCTGCTCAAATGAAGCAGAACGATGCGAAGGAATCCTCAAACTATCAGTCGAGCGGGTATGCATATTACTGTAGACCTCCCGATTGGTCACAAAAAAATCTCTGTCTCTCTGGGCAAACCAGGCCAATTCATAAATGTAGATGCTAGGCACTGTCAATAAATGATGAGCTCGGAAAACTCCCCTGCATTACTCTCTCTTCCCAAGTCCCGGCATTGTTCTCAGAACTCTCTTCTGTAAGATGAATATTTTCAACATGAGAGTGGAAGATTCCTGGAAAACAATACCATACCTTATCACCGAGATGATGTATCCATATTAATAACACCTCAAAGCATCCAGTGGCATGGAATTTCTGAGCATTGCCAATGCAAACACGGATGAGCTAAGTTTTTTGCTTAAATCCCCAATATGCTTCTCCTAACCAAGGCACCGATTTATAGTACCACCCAAAAATTTGGTGCTATCGATCTGGGGGATAGACTTTCATTGACATCTAACATACGACGAGCTATCTGAAACTCGGTTAAAATTCGTGAACCCAATCAAACTCGTCTTGCATCCGTT
>JAWQRN010000001.1:0-84590 GCA_033557685.1 Sperchopsis tessellata
AAAACGTGTTTTCGTACTGGAATAGAAGACACTTCCAGCTATCCAACGCTGCATTCGTTTCCCTCCCTGCCCCTCTAGGACGCCTTCTGCGCGAAGTCTCGTTATTTAATAGTCTTTGACCTCGTACATCTTCCAGGAGGGGGAGTTAAACAGTAGGTTTCGTATATCTTAAGTATGCAATTACAAAAAAAATACCCGAGACGTCATTTACTCCTTACGAATAACCAACTTCGATTTGAGTACCTAGGAAATGCTGTTAAATTATCAAGGGCTGTATAATTACAATGTAGTACAATGTGGGAAATTTTTGAATTACAGGTTACATTTGTGAATTTGAAATTCTTATACGTTGCCAGATACCTGTTAAAATTGTTCTGTTTCTTACGTCAAAAGAAAAATGTCACAATATGTCAATCAGTGTTACGTAGCATTTACAAGCCCCGAGTGCCTTGGTAATGTAGATACTTAGAGCTTTAGTAAACTTTAACGTTTCAATTGGTTTTATTTTTTAGAATACCCCCAATTCTCTTTTGAACTTTTATATCAAGTGTCAGGTGGAGGGAATATAATAAACAGCAAAAGCAATTGGTCAGAGTCTAAGAGTTATTTTATTGCTTCCGCTTGACCTGTAAGTCATACAAATTGAGGGTACAGTTCCAACAGAGAATTTGGGGGTATTTTAAAACAAAGTTTGTTGAAACAATTACAGGTTACATTTGTGAATTTGATATTCTTATACGTTGCCAGATACCTGTAAAAACAATTACATTGCAAATGTCTTGGCTACAAAACAAATTGCTATTGAATTGAAACTTATTCAACAACAACTTTCTAGGGAATAGTCTTTTTCTACAGGCTTTACATAAAAAAAAAACAAGTAAAAATTCAAGTTTGTTATTGTATTGTACAAATGCTTCACGTTGTTGGAATGAAACCCCAAAACATAATTTTAAACATTTCAGATTTTCTTTTCTCTATTTCTATGGTTCCTAATTTCCAAATAGCCCTCGTTTAACAACTTATCTTATTATATTTACATTGTAATATCATATTTTTGTACATTGTAAGGGGTCTTCTAATAAGAACGACTGATCTTTAAAATTGAATAAAAATAGTTCTATGTGAGGTACGGCGGAAATCCTTATTTCGAAGTGAAATACATTCAATGCCATTATGTTTTAAAAATAACAACGTTCAAATGACTCCGCGGCTTTGTTTCCAGGAGTTGTTCCGAGAGACCCAATTTGCGATGACTTTTCGGCATAAATCGGGCTGTATCGAATGATGTTGTTCTTCAGGTCGTTAAGTGTTGCTGGCTTATGGCATAGACCAGAGAATTAACGTGGCACAAAAAAAGTCTAAGGGCGCTAAAGCGCATTATCCTGGTGAAACAACGCGACTTGGAAACTTTTCCCTCAATAACTCAACTATATCGCGCTGTCTTACAGGAACCACATGTCGTCTATGTCAATTTCATCAAATTCTGGCAAAAAAAAAATCGCTCGATACTTCTCGCCGTTGGCAGTTACCGTATCTCCTCTCGCGTCTCAGAAGTACGGCTCAATGACGCAGCCCGACCAAAATCCAAACCAAACAGTGAGTTTTTCTGGATGCAAAGGAATCTCCTGGAACTGTTGTAGATTGGCATCGTCCCAGATCCGATAATTTTGCTCGTTTATGAAGCCATTCAGCCAAAAATGCGTTTAGTCGCTGAAGATGATTTTTTCGCCAAAATTGTGATCCGTTTCCATCTGCTCTAGCATCCAGTCAGCGAACATTTGACGAGCGCCGTGGTCTTCTAACTTTAGTTCTTGAGTCAATTGAATCTTGTATGGATGCAGGCCCAAGTCTTTCCGCAAAATTCGCCAAGTTGAAGTCGCGGAAAGGCAAACTTCTTGTGAACGACGAAAAACTAAGATTTTGTTGTTGTTGAATCGTATACTTTTCCATGATTTAATGGCAGCTATGACAGAACGTCGCAGAATGACAGCGGTGTCATCTCAAACATTAGGACAATCAACTGTCAAAGTTCAGGTGTACCAATTAAAAGACCTTTTATATTTACATTTTAAAATGTTTTATTGCGCGTCTCTTGTAAACGTTTGTCTTATTTTGTAGAAATTTAATTTAAAGGCTGTTGCTGATGTGTTTTCGTATGGTAGCCTCGAAGATAAAGACGACGCCTTGCTGGTATTTCCTTGTATAATCTGTTTATATTTCATAAATCGAATTAACAATGTATTCATAGTATGCGATTTCTTTAAAATATACTACTTTCTTCATTCAACCACATGGCTATGTTGCTTTTGGCTACAAACAGTTATATTGATACAACAAAAATAAAATTTCCATTATTTAGTTTTTTTTTACTGATTTGGGAACCTACATAATAACTTTATAGCGCTAAGTTAAAAAATGGCCCTTCATTAAATGAATGTTTTACCTTTAATTATTCTAATTTGTGTATTAACATACACAAAACATTTTTCTCCGATCCTTTAGACTACACGTACATATAAACATATTGTATAAGGTCGTTTGAATCATTATTTAATAGTACGTAAAAAGGAATTGGTCCATATTCGCCATAAGATTCGAATGCCAGCTAAAGTAAAGCACAGCATAAAATTTTCATTATAGTATTAGGTAAATAATAAATAGAATTCAATTTTCGATTAAAGCGATCTACTTTTATAAACTCAATAGTATTTGCTCGAAAACCGCACAGGTTCATTCTCGGCCGTAGTGACTAACCTGCATCATTATAATAGTATACCACCATGTTTCTGCACACGAGTATACCACACCCTGCCTGTTAAATGCACACGTCCCTTTCAACAGGTACCTTAAATACAGCGTCAACATGCCTATAATAAATTTCGATTGCAAGTACAGATGCCATTATGCACAGGCCATTACACTAAAGGAGGGGTCTTCTCACCGAATACAAATTCTATACGGAAGGAAACAAGTTCATAAATGTTAACTAATATAAATATCACAAGTGCCAAATATATTGGGATAGGTGTTTTATAAATGAATAAAACGGGGGTTTAATAAATACTAAAATTGCTATTTTATTATTAGACAAAAACTGTCTCATCCTAAACACTAATTTATTTCTATATAAACTGTACCGTATTTTATATTTTAAATAAAACAATATTTGAAATTTCAGCTTCGTCTGTTTCCCAGATCTTCTTAAAAACATTCGTTATAAATGAGGTAAAAATTTTAATGAGAGGTACAATAGTTTTACCTTAGAAGTTCGATAGGAATGTTCTGGAATACATGTTTAATAAAATTAAGAATAATTGGTAATAAACCACCTGACATTATGTAGCTTACATCCGTACCTACTGAAATGTCCCGTCTCACTTCTAACTGGGATCAAATAATGTGTAATGTGCATTTCTTCTAGCATCATAACAAGACAGTGACGCATATTTGCAGTTGTGTTATAAACATGGATAATGATTAACTTATGAGTAACGTACGGTCGGGATCAATACTCCAATAAAACGAACCAGACAAGAAGGGATTAAAGTATGAATTACGCGAGCAGATTTCGTTATCTCGTTAGATTTACCAGGTCCCCTCATAAAGAAATTAAACTTATACTGTTGCGATGTACCTTATTTACAAATACAAACTATAAGTTAAGTAATTTTTAATCTTCCATGTCAAATAACAACAGATCGTTCCATTTTTTTCAAGCATAAAGTCGCTCAGGATCATGCACTAGATCAATTCTTCTCAATATTTTTTTTTTTCAGTAATGAACCCTCTGAACCTTTTTTTAGTGATGAACCCCAAAACCTGTTTATTATCTAGTAGGAAATTATTGTACGACAAAATTCACGAATCAGTTATATATTGAATAATAATTCAACTTTTGTACATTTTTATTACTACATATGTCATTCGCTACATATTAAAATTTATATTCCAAATTATGATAATATATGTAAAAGTTAAATATCAAATATTTGTATATTATTGTGCTTCAACGGTGTCAGGTTATGTAAAATGACCCGACATCGAGATGTCGGTCGGAGACACCTGCGTGTTTATTGACATTTACATACGTTGCTGTACGTGCATTATTCTTATTAGAAAGAACATCCTATGCTGCAGAAAAAAAGATGCCGATAGTTAAACTATGTCCCAGATGCATTTCTGAGTTCTACTCGTTTTCAGTGACACTGTGTTTCACTTATGCACTCCAAACACGTACTGCATCCATTGCTTGGTATATATGCTTAGAGTCTAGGTCTAGTTGACCACGAGAGGTAAACATCAATATCCGAGTTTCACCGAACAAAATTGATAAGTTATTTACAATATTTATCTGCACCTTGTATATAACTATGGTCAGAAATAACATTACTATGCTTTAGCGGTATCAGGTTGTGTGAAATGGCCCGATATCGAGATGCTGATCCGAGACAACCACGAGTTTATATACATTTACGTGCATAGTAGTTCGAAAATTATAGTTATTAAAAACAACAACCTATCATGTAGAAAAAGATGCCGGAAGTGAAATTATGTGTAGATAAATATTGTAAATATCGTATAAATTTCGTCAGTTGCAACTCGGATACTGATGCTTACCTCTCGTAGTCAACTATACCTAGAATCTAAGCATATATATGAAACATCGCTTATGGTGCAGTATGTGTTCGGAGTGCATAAGTTGAACATAGTGTCACTGAAGACCAGTGGAACCCAGAAATGCATCTGGTATATAGTTTCACTTCAGGCATCATTTATTACCATTGTTTTTATAAATATAATTTTCGTACTGCACGGTAAGGTAAATGTAAATAACCA
Source organism: Sperchopsis tessellata (assembly GCA_033557685.1). Lineage (NCBI taxonomy): Eukaryota > Metazoa > Arthropoda > Insecta > Coleoptera > Hydrophilidae > Sperchopsis > Sperchopsis tessellata. The sequence goes on from JAWQRN010000001.1 coordinate 4,837, forward strand.
CGTAGTTGTCTACGATCGGCAACTCGATGTCGGGACATTTCACATCAAACATTTTTATTTAATAAGAAACTTGATCTTATTTATTTTTACTTATTTCATTTATCTGGGGTCTTATGGTTGAAACAAATACGGGAGGAACTAATAACAGACGCCCCCCTTGTAGTACAGTAAGAGCAGAGAATTCTGAAAGATATGTGAATGAAATCTGGAATTATGTGGCTTATCCAAAATAAATCTAATGTAGGCAATACATTGGATTATAATTTCAAAATCTGAAAATGTCATATTTGTTAGCTCTTCATCACTGATTGTAAATTAATCTGCGACATAAGACACTTTCACGAATATAACTGTTAACGAGAGAAAATAACGCTTAATCTGTTTCTCTAAATATGTCGAGTGCTCTAAAATAAGAGGAAGGGCTTATTCATGTACCAAATGGGCATCCAGACGAAACATTTCTACAACTGGAGGCAATTGTTACACATGAAATTTTGTAATTTATATGTTGAAATATATGCTCTAAATAGGCAAAATCGGTACACTAGGAGGATGTTGGAAATTGTTTTATTTGTTACTATTTTTTCTGTGTCAAGAAATTTTCAGTTTTTCTGTAACATTGTAGACAATGTCGTTTGGCCTGTCAAATATTATTCTGCCGACTGCAGTTAATAATAATAACTCTGCAATAGTATACGAATTGATTTTATTTGCAATCAGTAACTATTTAACTAGTTTCTTACACTTTATTGCTCCAAAATTTAGCTTCTTTCTTTCTACAATTTTACTGGCAAGTTTCTTACGCTATATCAAATGTCACTTTAATTTAGCAGGTACCATATAAGTATTTCCTAACTTGATATACAAGTAATACACAGCAGTAGTATACTCTCCCTCCGTGTTCGCAGAGTGGCGAACTAGTATTTTATATTGATTTTGAAATCAATATAAAACAACAATATACCAATATACTGCAGTTTGGAGATCCTCTTAAAAACAATTGCGGAACCGTAAGGTACCGCGAAACGCCGATTGGAAAACACTGCACTAGATAAACACGGTTATGAAGCGACAGATAATAACCTACGGGACAGTCAGTCACAAAAGTATTCGAAACTCCCCAAATTCACTAACTTCAGTACAAGATAAATATTTACAGTAATTCAATAAATAGTTTATTTATATTAACAATGTAATATAAATACAATTCTGAATGAGAAATTTAATTTAAAAATAGGTTTAATACTTGGTTTTAATATTTCGTTGGATTGCTTCTTGGCTTAATACCTGCATCTAATATTTTTGGAATGGAATGAACAAGTGATTCAGCATAATTTCGTGGTATATTCTTCCATTCCTATATTATTGCATTTTCAGTATTTCTTCACTTGTGATGATGTGTTCCTAACTTTTCTATCGAAATAATCCCACATATGCTCTATGGGATTCAAATCGGCTGATTGAAGTTGTGAAAACAGTTGTTTAGAAATATTATCATAACCATAGCCGTGTGATTAGGAGCATGGCCTTGTTGGAAAATCCAGTTTCTACCAAGACCAATTTTTTTCCACATTAGGTAGTAAATTAGCTGTAAAATATCTAAATATACTAAATTGCTTACTCCAGATGCGGCCATACAACCCCAAGAGCCTCCATGTTTTACTGTTAGAATAGTATTTTCAATATTCAGCTCCGTTCCAACTTTCCTCCATACTTTACCTTTTCCATAGCAACCAAAACTATTAAATTTACTTTCATCAAAAACAACACCGTTTTCCAAAATTTAAAATCTATATTAACGTGGGTTTTAGCAAAATCAATCCATTTTTGATGATTGTATTCAATAATAAAAGGTTTTCTTCGAGACACTCCAACTCTTCTAATACTATAGGATGTTATTTTAGGGGCAATTGTTTTTGGATTTTCGAAGATGTTTTGTAATACTAACCTTTTGTCTCTTTCACTTAACACTTTAGGGCGTCCTTTTCTGGATTTATTGACCATTTCACCAGTTTATATTTTTTACAATTAAATGTTGAAAGTTTAACTGTTAAAGAAATTTCCCGATACAATTTTGTATTTTTATGAAGATGTGCAATAATCCAAGTGTTGCCTGTATATATACATGTATATATACATATACATGGAAACTGTATGCTTGATGCTAAATCATAGAGTCTAAGGCCCGAATGGTTAAAATACTCAATTCAGTGGAAAATCGATATAGCGCTTAGGAGATCTGAACAATATATTTGGTATGACTAAGATATATGATATGAATAAGGTATATGGTGCCAAGAACTACAAATTATTTGATCTCTCCAAATGTGGGAATGACCACTGTTTTAGACAGCGTTATATATTAATTATACTAAAGATACAGCCCACGGTACAAAATGTGACGATATGATCTGATAGCAAAGCGGAATTAATGGTAAGCCGATCTGGGAATGCTGAATAGGTTGCAAGAGAGCAATGGAACTTGCACTTACTGGAGGGATCTGGACAATATGGTAGATTTGGAGCAGGTATATAGCGCCCAGAACTACAAATTACTGGAGCTCTTCTAATGAAGGACTGCCCACTGCATACCGGACAGATATATGCTAGCATATATAGGGACAAAGGATTTACTAGAGAGGAAGCCCCCGCAAGAGGCACCGATATAGTCTGATAGTAGAGCGGCATTAATGGAACTGCCCTCGGAGGGTGTGGGATTGCTGAATGAATTGAATTGGTGCGTGTGTGTAAAATGATAATATTAGTGCTGAAAGATAAAGTCATAGAAGGATATAAAAATGCAGACAGAAGGGTGAAAGCTGGCTCTGTGGTAACTTCCACGAACCATTTGTTATGAAGTCGAAATGAACAAAGTTATAGGAAGAGGCGAGGGTTCCGCAGAAGATGAAATGGGTGCAATAGAGGACATCGATAAGGTCTAGAACCCAGCAGGAATTGGTAAATGGTAAGCAAAAGTAGGACTAATGTGTGAATCGTATTAGATTGCTGATGGTGCACGTCCTAAGACAGTTGCGATAGGAGTAATCCAAGATCCGACTTATAGGAGTAATCCAAGATCCGACTTATAGGAGTTATAAGGATGAGACGGAGTCCACAAGACACTTTCTGTTTCACTAACCCGGTTTAACTCAGATGTAACATGGAAGCCATGAAAGAACCAACCTGAATATATGTAATATGCATATTATTATCGTTAAAAAGTAGTAACACCATAAAATATTACAAAGCTCGTCACTGAGTCTGGATTCACATCATGTAGATAGATTCTTTTAAATAAGTTTACTTAAACATTTCCATGGTATTACATCGGACAATTTGATTTATCTTCTTGCATATGGAACACCCCTTTCAGACACATTTAGCATATTATATATTTCTCAAATAAAGTAGCCAGGACAGCATCAACTCTAGACCAGGCGGGAGTTTTGAAAGGGCCTCTTAATAGTCGGCCAATGCGCCGGCTATAGGACTAATGATTTTCTAGAATACTTCCACCTGAACAAGAGCGAAAACTGCCTTGTGCCATTTTTCAACAGAAGAATTTTGGATTCACCATTATTATCTAGAAACCTAATATAGAAACTATAATGGACAAAGAGACGTCATAACTAGACTTTTTGCAACTCGTATAATTGGGATATATACAATGGTTCTTTAAATACCCCTGAAGATCCATCCCACAAAGATACCAGTTTTGGGTAATTCATAAATAAGTTTTCTAATATTTTTCGCATTCTATAGAATGACTGATTCTTCAAATTAAGTATGTTAGCCCCAATGTAATCACCAATAAGATTGGATTAAATAAAAACTGTTGTTACGCATATTTTTATCACAATAGCACCTACCGAGTTTGAGATGTCCAGAAACTCTCTTAAATAAAACCATAGTCTTCACTAGCCAGTTTACTGAATGTATAAGTTAATGTCTCGCATTTCTTCATCTTTGAAGTCAGCAAAGCACAATATCAAACTCAACCCTGACCTGTAGAAATGTATTTACTTATATTCGAAGTATGTATTATAATGGAAGCAATACTGAATATGTAGCTGCAGTAATATCACTGGTTTATATTTTTCAGAATACCTTTCCTATGAAGTATTTAACACCACATTTTAAAAAAAAAAACAACTATATTAGAATGTTTACTTAATATATCGACTCTGGAAATTTAATTGAAATATTTAAAATATATTGATTGTTGTTTTATGTTCAAATGTTATAGGTACATGAACGAATTGTTAATATTTATTTTTATAACATGTTAGGTAGGTATGTTTGTATAAGTGCGAAAAAATACAACTGAAACATTGCCAAGAGGAATATTTTATAGCTTACAACTTACAACCATTTCCCATTCTTAAATGCTGTAATTAGCAGGGATGCGGCCAGGTACACGGTATCAATCATATACCCCACCCACACACCTGGTGTAAAAATAGGAATAAAACTAAAATTTCTTACATGATAAATGGTAGCCATGTAGCTCTTAAAAGAGGTAAGTATAGTAAGTGCTAGTCATAGACTGTCAGTGTATGATGACTAGCATTTCTAAGAGGATAATGGCAATCTACAATTAGCACTTTTAAGAGCTACTAGCCTTCATGTCCCCTGCAACATTGGATGAAAAGTCGGCGAAAAGAAGAACCACACTCGGCTACCTCCTGGAAAATAAATAAATAAAAGTAATTGTTTTCAATAAACGAGATTATTCAGTTACGTCAAACCTGCAGTCCATTCAAGTATTTCGAACAATAGTGGCGTAAAGTTTCTGAAACACGTACTGATTACACACCTTTTCAGGTATACACGAAGTGATTTTAATATTAAAAACGCATTATAAAATCAAAACTGTGGCGTGAATCATATACAAAAATGAACATCCGTACGATTATATAAACAACTACCCCATATATGAATGGTGTTTCCGGGTATAAACCGGGTAGCGACTCTGATAAGTGCCGACGTTTCGTTGTTATATTTCAAAACGGAATTTCATTTTTGAGGAACAACATAAAAAAAGCGCGTAGCTGAATTTTACTTTGTGTAACTCGCGTAAATTCGTGAACATGGAGGGTCTATTGTACTATTATGTAATAAATCACAAGGAATTTTAATTCAGAATACCAAGCTAATTGGCTACAGAAAAAGTTCAGTTTCAAAAGGTACGGCTGGTTGCAATACTAATAATTCGCCGAATATCTTATTGACAGAATAATACCCCTATCAATTGGGTTGATTTAGTTATTAAGGTGGAGATTTTCGCTTTTTATGATGTAATTTCTAATTAAAAACCAAACATTCACATCATACGTGATCAAATGTTTCACCTACACATAAAAACAGTGTATAAAATTAATACAGCGTAAATTCATTGGATAGTAAATATTTTAATATTCTGTTTCAATTACTTTACTGCGTACGAATTTATTTATATATCAGTTTGCAAGGCATTCGTATAACACTGGAAATGTTTTCTGGTCTTATATAGGACTTATATTTTAGATTTTGGTTTAGAAATCGGAATTTGTAATTAAGAGACTGACGACGACCACTACCTTAATCTGTTGAATATTATCATAATTTAATCGAACTCTCTCGTCTGACGACAAACTTATAGAAATGGAAGAACAGCTGAAAGACATAAAATGGGATGTAATTGGAGCGAGGTAAGAAGAACTCAAGAAAACATGATTAAGCTAAAATCAGGACATATCCTATACTACAAAGGCGACGATCAAATCAAGATCAACGATGTTGGATTCCTTATCAACAAAATATGAACAGATAAAGTTAAACAATACACAAGTATTTCGGACAGAAGTGCCTACATAACACTGGAACTAACAACAGGTGAGACCATTAAGATAATCCAAGTATGCGCCCCCACCTCAGATCATGAAGACGAAGAGGTTGAAAGATTTTATGAACAACTACTGGAAGTAATACACAAAAATCCTTCTAAGTATACGATGATAATAGGTGACTTCAATGCCAAGATAGGCAAACGCAAAGACAAGCAAGCAACCAAAATAGGAGAATACGGATTAGGCTATAGGAACGAGAGAAGGTATATGATGGTAAACTTTGTTGAAGAAAACAAACTGTGGACCATGAATACTTTCTATAAAAAACGAGCAGGTCAGAAATGGACATGGAGAAGCCCAGATTTTAAATATAAGAATGAGATAGACTACATACTCTCGGATCATCCTTCAATAATCCAAGATTTATCAGTGATCAATAAAATTAACACTGGCAGCGACCATCGACTAGTGAAAAGTAAAATACATGTAAATACAAACAACTTAAAACCACGAATAAAAGAAAATTTAAGCAGAGTTGATAATTCGGTACAGGGAGGAATACGGAAGAGAAGTATGTAAAAGGCTAGAGAAGGAAAACACAATAATAAGCAATATTACTGAAAGAGTGAACGAACGAACAAAGATCATTAAGGAAACTACAGATGAACTACCTAAATAGAGGAAGGTAATAACAAACAAAATAAGAGACAGCACAAAAGCATTGTTTGAATGAAGACGACAACTAAAAGCAGACAAGGACAATTTAACAGAATGGTCTGAACTTCGCAAATTGATAAAGGAATACGAAAAGAGATCAAAGATTATAATATTAGAGTGATAAGGGAAACGATTGAGAAAATCACGGGACCAAAAATTTTTCAAAAACATTTAAGTTTGGATAAGAAAGAAAAGATCTTACTCAAAAATAAAACCAACCAAAAACTAACAGACAAAACTGAATTACTTAGAGAAGTGGAAACATATTATACAGATCTGTATTCAATCAAACTCCACTCAATGAAAACCAAATTCAGGAGCTAAAAGCAAAAATACAAAATGCAGGCTCTGAAGACATCTCCGCAATTACCACCGACGAAATCTACAACTCCCTCAAAAGAGTCAATAATAAAAAAGATGCTGGACCAGATAGCATAATACCCGAAATGCTAAAACAAGAAGGAACGAAACTAATTGAACAACTCAGAGAGATTTTCAACAGCTGCCTGGAATCGGGACAAATCCCAGAACCCTGGACAGAAACTGAGGTTATCATTATTCACAAGAAAGGGCATAAAACAAAACTCAGTAACTATAGACCTATAAGCCTGCTGTCTCAAACGTATAAACTATTCACAAGAGAGCTCACTAATAGATTGACGTCAAAAATAGATTACCAACAACCCCGGGAACAGGCGGGCTTTCGCTCAGGCTATAGTACCTTGGATTACTTACATACAATAGAAAAATGTAACGAATATAATTTAAATCTTTACATGGATTTTATCGATACCGAAAAAGCTTTCGACTCTATTGAAACATGGGCATTGCTAAATTCCATGGCGAAATGTAGGATAGACAGTAGATATACAAAATTAACAGAAATCATCTACTCACAGGCATCAATGTACATACTCCTCAGGGAACGAACATCTCCAATTCCAATAGAGAGGAGTACGCCAGGACAATACATTATCCCCCAAATTATTTATATCAGCCCTTCAGAGCATCTTAGGGAATTGAATTGGTCAGGTAAAGGTATAAACATCAACGGGAAATACCTTCACCACCAGAGACTCGCCGACGATATTCTTTGAATAAGCAAAGATCCTACCGAACTATAAGAGTTGATTACGGAATAGGATAATCTTTCTAAATTAGTTGGACTAACCACCAATATTAGCAAAACAAAGATCATAACGAACACAAACGAACATATAAACATAATACTCAATGACCAACCCCTAAAGAAAGTCGAGCACTACATATACTTGGGGCAGAAGATCACCACAACCAAAGACAGCATTAACGAAGAAATCGCACGACGAATTAACATATCGTTCATATCATTTGGAAAACTGGACATTAGTCTTACATCAGAAATACCTAGCACGCTAAAAAGAAAACTGTACCACCAATGCATTCTCCCCGTACTTATCAATGGGGTGGAGACATGGAGCCTCACAAAAAAAGCACGCACAAAGAATAGTCAGAACACAACTCGCACATGAGCGAAGAATGTTGGAGATTAGGTTAAGTGATCGAAAAAGCAACAAATGAATCAAAGAACAAAGCAAAAATTACCGAAGTAATGGAGAGTGGCCGAACTTAATTGAAAATGAACCGGGCACATGACCCATACAACCGACGACAGGTGGATAAAACTAATATTGGAATGGAGACCAAGACCTGGACAGGAGAGAGCAGGAAGACCAACAACAAGGTGGAGAGACGACATAAAAGGACAGGGACCCAGTGGATGAGAAAGGCACACAATAGATGGCTATGGCATGAAATGGGAAAAGCCTACATTCAGCAGTGGATATATATATATAGGCAGATCGTGATCGTGAATCGAATTATCGCACCAAGATATCACATTCAATTCGTTGTTTAGTCTTCGCTGACGAGTCGAACAAATATCGGATTCGGACGTATGTCGTCTATTCCTGGTTTATTCTTACTGTTAAAACATTTCGACAATAAAAAAAAATGTTCATGCTAAAGTTACACAAACCTATTAGACATTTGACGTCATAAACAAATTTGGATAATGAACAAATGAGGTATTGCGATAGAAAAAAACATATGATATTCATTGAGTACGATTATACATACAAAATATAATTTCCAGAAACAATTTAAATTTATAATTAAAGCATTTTAATTATTTAATAATTAAAGCAGAGTACATAACAAGTAAGACAACCGTACTTATGGGTAATATGGGTAGTACGTACTTTCAATCTATAACAATAATAGTTTTGTTGGAGACAGTCACTTGGGAGTCATAAGTTAGTACCAAATAAACCAAAATTAAAGCACTACCACTGGAACTTATCCTTAGCTTGCGAAAGGTAGATGGCTAGGGAGAATATTCCTTGGTGTCAATTATATCATGTTTACTTATCAACATCTACAACAAAATATTCGATGTCTTGCACTTTGAGACTTTGTGACTCTTATATTCATCCTCATTCAGCAGGACTGAAATTCCGAAAAGCCAATCATTAAAAAAGGATGATATTTTCGTATGGGCCCAAACCTGAACTTTGAACTTCTAATAGCACCCAAAGTTGGATATTTTAGCAATAGCTACATGAACTGCGTGGTTCTCAAGGTTTAACAGAGGTTTTGTACCATGGTACAAATAAAAACGTATGTTCACCGGTAAGCAAAAATGCGTACGCTTTGGGCATGCGTCTTCTATACACATTTTGTTAATATAAATACCATTTGTAAAAAGCATTTGGGCATATATTATAATTATAGATTGAAATTTAAATATGTTTTTTCAATATACATTACACGCTTTGAACATAAAGCCATTATCTTTATACTTATTGGATTTAACATCATGATATACGATTAAATTAAATTAATTAAAGCATGTTAATAATTATTCTGTTCAATTAAATATCAGTTCAAATAGTGTATTATCAAAAACAAATAAATGTTAATTAACAATGACAATTTAATAAAGCTTAATTCTTCTTCATAAAGTTGGTTGAATATGAAAAAAAGGATGATTACATTAGTATGAAATGAAACATGCAATACAAATCACTATAATGCTCTTATCTTTATTAAAACATATTCTCTATGTGACGAATTCTTAAATATGTCCTCTTTTCGTATTTTTTTATTTCCGACCACGTTATTAATAGCATATGGAATTAATGATGCAGACACGGTGTTTCGAAGAATACCACTTCGTTCAGATGAACTAAATATCTAATGTAAGCCATATAAGAGAGAAAAGCACCTATCTAACATTACAGTTAGCACTAGAACGCTTTAAAGGAAAATGTCTTCTATAGATTAATGCTAAATCTGTTTAAATAATTGAAGATTGCTTCCATGGTCACCAGTGTAGGATAGTTGACATTTTTATTTCTGACTACGTTATTAATAGCATATTGTAAAAGCGTTTCGAAGAATACCACTACTCATCAGTACAACTACATCCCCTATCCTATGGATATATTCTGCATCCTCTATACTTTGTATATATAGAATAAAATTCTATGACTAGCACTTGTGAGAGCTACATATCAGCACTTTTTAGAGCTACATGTCTCCCGGAAAACCTGAAGATATTTACAGTGGCCGTGGAAGTCTAAGGAAGCTAAAAAATATATGCTTTTATGTATCCCTTGACATATTTTTGTAATTACCAAGTGCACAAAACGGCATTTTAAATAAGTATGCGACAGCTTGCAATAACGCTGTCAGCAGACCGTTGGTTGTAGCGTAATGTAACATAACATACAAGTGTGCGTGTAAACACCTTTCCTTATACCATGATTTTGTACTACCATAGAATATAATTCTTCTGTGGAGTTACATTTTCTTAATAACAAGCGTCTACTGCGCTGGTAAACTGTTTTGTGTACAAATTTTAATATTGGATACTTATTTTGATTCATATGCAGGTCATATTGATCTTGCCAAATGTTTTTATATATTAGTGGTCTGTACGTACGTCTTATATATTTTTTACTTAGTATATTAAAACAAAGTTACTATTCCTTCCATGGTAGCCATTATAGAATAATTTAGCATTTTTTCCAACTACTATACCATGATACGATAGTTGATGAACAATGGAATTAATGCCACACACGCTGCTAGACGGAGTACTACCCCACGTCAGTTCTCAATTTTAAGTATATTGAAAGAGTTACTGAACATCGGAATAAATGCTGCATACGCTGTGTTTGGAAGAATATCGCCTAACGTCAGTACAGTTACACATTACCTCATTACCAAAAAATTATATGCAAAATGTTTTACAAAAAAATGTACACAAATAATCCACCGCCAATAGCTACTATGTTTACAACCTATAATCCAACTTATTCCATTCCAAACAATATACATAACACATTTCATCACGAACTTCTTTATTGGACTTGTATTTTTTTAATCTTTTAAAAATTTTCGCAATTGCGAAACACCTATATCAGAAATTTGGTCGCCACACCTAGAAACTTTGCAGTATCGCTTAGTCAAACAGTTTACCCTGCACGTGGTCTCCAATACCTACAATACAAGGCACCTACAATTTTTAATTCCTCCCGATAGACGGTTAATGCTTATATTTTTTCTTATTCAAAATATGTCAAATATATTCAGTTATGTAGGAGTACAAATTTTGCATGAATTTTCGATACTAAAAATTAGAAGAATCGCTACATGTGAGTTCATATGCAAAGTCTCATACTCATATGAAGAAATATGTAAAATAAACTGAATAAACCTCATTAGCTAAGATGGAAAAAACGGACCCAGAATCTAAAGTCCACCACAATAATCTCAGAAGACGTCACATTGTGATGGCTTTTCGCTATTTTGCAATTAATTTTCATTTCCTAGGGATGATATTTTGGAAGTGTATACCAATGAAACTAAAGTTGTTGTTTGCGCTATTAGGTTTATAAAAAGCGATTGGTAGACTTCACAGTTCACATCTAACAAACTGTCTCACTATTCACTATGAATTATATTTATATTACATTATTTCGAATAAAAAATGGTGGCTGATTATATGAACACTATCTAAATATTGAGGCTTTGTCACGAAAGTCAAATATTTCAACAGAACCAGGGGACTCCCCTAAACATCGTGTTGTCATACACATGCGTACTTTTTAAATAAGCGTTTCCTGTATGTGTTTTTGTAATACGTTACAAAAAATACATTTGATTCTAATTCTTGGATTATCTTTAATTCTATTTTAAATTTTATTAATGAATTACATTTTTTATACACTTTTGTATTAATGTTGAAAATAATTTGTACTGTTTATGGTACTGTAGCTTCGAGGAAAAATTGTGGATGGTAAAATAGAATACATATAGACACTGTACAACAATTATCAAACCAAATGCGTTAATGAGGTCTCGGCTCGATCTATAGAAAAAGTTCCCATAAATCATAACGTTCCAAATTACTCAGTAGAAACAACTATTGAACGGGCATACTGATTTTGTAATATTACACATTGAAAACTTCGTATAAATCAGAACAAGAATACCGGACCACCACTAGTTAGTTCTCGAATATCGTAGAACTGTATTTAAGAATCGTAATAACTCCAAACATATTTTGTATGAAAGTTTATTATTATTTTTGTTTGTACTGATAAAATTAACTATAAAACAAGTAGTGGAAGCAATACTAACATATTGAAATTAGATATGCCTTTATACAATGCGACATGAGGCTGACATAACGTCAGTATTTTAGTGTAATATTTACATGACAATCGATTAAATACTAGCACTAGGGAAGTAATCAGATACAGAAATAAAAGTTTGTAAAGCAGTTCAACATAAATGTTAACTTGAAATAGCTATAAAATATAGTGTTTATAGAAACTGTCAACGTTAATTGTCAATTTAGTTTTAACAAACTTTGGAATAATAATAGAAAGTAAAGAGAAGTTTAATTATGGAATAATAAAAAAATATATTTGCAAAAGATATGGAATGCCATGAAAAGTATTTATCTACTAACAGACTAGGAAGGCATATATGTATATATAGTATAGGTAACCTACCAGCTATTTAGAAACCTTTTGGAATTTTAATACTTTTTTCTCATGTGCAAGCATAAAAATGTAATGTCATGGGACTTCGACCATATATTTATGTTAAGAACCAAAGTGAAATAAATTCATACATATATGCAATGATGATGGAAGCTGATTTAACAATAATTTCGTAATACTATAAAATTGCTTCTGTAAGACAATAATTGTATTTCATTGTCAATGTAAACATTACAACAGATATGCTGTGCATTGAAATGAAGTTACTGAGCCATGCAATAATTGTATTAAGGTGACACTTATATGGAATTAAATGTTACGATTTATTCAAGACCAAAATATAAATGGATTTTATCATTTGCTAATTGGAAATGTTATACACAGGTGTACAAACATTATATGAACACTTGATTTTGACGGATTATTAATAGACAGACGAGTCCGTCCTAACACTAAGAAAATAGTTAACTTACATGCCCTGTAAAACCTTTTTTGTTCCTTTTCGTGCATAAAACTATAAAATTCCCCGATCCCAGACACAAATCTGTCATAACCTAAGCTATATCTAACAAAAGTTTCTTTATAGTAAGTAAACTAAACGTTTTTTTTTTAAAGCTAGAACATCGTTATAATTCTGAGAAAACTGAATAATATAATATTCTAGCTAGTTTCTTAAAATTGAACTGTAACCATAGGCAGAAATCGCATGTCTTCGCTGTGCAAATGTTTACATTACTTAACAAGCCGAAAACACGTGTAATTAAAGAATGGCTTACGTTAGTACAGCTGATTTAGCTTCCTGTCGGTTTTGTATGTAGTTAGTCACTTATTTAAACTCGCGAAATATGCGAAAAACCCACGAAACTAGTCAGATTATTATAAAAACACACACACCACACCAATCAGGGCATAAAACTGTATACAAGTAAACAGAGATAGCTGCGATGCTAAGTAAGATAAGCAGCATGAATGAAACCATATGGGGTAGGGCAACGCGACCACTGATTGGTCGGCTCTGGTGCATTTGTGTTCTAAGTTTAACTCAAAATACGATACTTCATGTATCATTTTCTTGAAAATTTTGTCAAGAAGGGCTTGAGTTACTAAATATTATATTTACGAATTTATATTGACCTGCATTTCTCTTCTTCATCGCCACGGACGTGAAAATGCTTTCCGGCGGTGATTTTAAAATTATTTACATACATACCTACATAATTATTACATTGAAAGAGAAATTACTTTCTGTTTCTTTTGAATTGCCTACTGCTTTACTGCATTTTATTATACACGTGGACATTTTGGTGAAATAGCCTAGAACTGTACTGAGACAAAGGCACAAGCAGCACCATTGCTAATATATAGTGTGTCAAAAGTTTGAAATAGAAGTTTTTTGCCAGGAAGCTCCAGAAGAACCCCTCTTTAAGGAGATATAGAATAATCTTGGTAAAAAATTGTGCCACACTATATCTTACGTGTTCACAGGACTGCTGAGGAACAAATCTTTTATACTAATAACACCCACCAAACTGAACAGCAAATAATATCGCCATTTACCCAATTAAGAATGTTCCAATGTATAGCTGATACAATATTGAAAGAAGAAATCGTTTATTATATTTCTGGAGTTTGATTTTTCCTGAAATAGATAATGGTTATCACTGATGAGTCTTGTTGTTTTTAAGGTGCTATGAAGCCTTGTTTTACAGAAAATGAATGTTAAAGATATAAACCTTTAGCTCATTGCTTGTCTATCCATTTTCGTTTATGGAAAATACTGAATCTTCTCAAAATAAAATGCTGTAACAATTTTTTCCATGCGAATGCAAAGACGAAATTATAAAATTTAATATTACTTCCATGGTCGCTAGAGTAGAATAGTTTTGGCATTTTTTTATTTTATTTCCGGCCACATTAATAATAGCATATTATTTACATTTTTATTGGTTTTATTGCTACTCACTTTATTCTGCATTTCATAATGATGTTTTAGATATGGGCCTTCAACTACCCATTTAATTTTCTCATTTTATTCAGAAATTTTACTCTGTAGAAGTAGAAAATAAAAATTTCAATTTATAAAAAAGATTAATTTTGAATATACAGATTTAGTATTATAATTATTCTTTTATTAAGACAACTACAATATAATACATACATATATCTGACAAAACAATGAACTACATCTTATATATCCTCTTGTACAAAAGATGAAAAAGAACAAAAAATGTTCTGTCAAAGCCCCAAATCGAATCACAAACACAACAAGCACGGGCAGGATGCCAGAGACAAAAAAAAGAAGATAAGACATCGACTTATATAACAATGAACTGCACTAAAATACCTTACGCACGCACCCATATCCCAAAACTAAAAATTAAAGCCATGAGAATAATCGTAATAAGAAAACTGAATAGAAAATGTACCGGCTTAAACAAATACCAACTCAACAAATAACTTTAAAAACTGATGGGGCAAGTAACTTCAGCTCATTTGGGACAGGGACAGTATATATGAACAACCACCGAAAGAAGGAGCTGTGATGAAGGGAAATCGTTAAAAGGCTGCTGTGAAAAAGGTTCAAGTAATAAAAGTCCATTCGAGTTCTAAAAATATTACTTTATGATAAAAGCACTACAGATAAATTAATTCTTTATCGTGTAACTCAGCCTACCAACTAATTTAAGTACATAAGTGATATGACTTCTATAAGTAATAACAAAAACACAAATAATGCATGAGTTTTCCCCTTTCTAAATCCTGAAAGCAGTATGAGCATCTAAACAACGGCCATAAACTACATCGCAAAAGTTAAAATGGCTTAATACAAGGGTTTCACAAAGAAACTTACAGGCCAGAAGAGTTAAATATTGACAATAAGGATAGATATATTTCAAAGAAGAATAAGCCTGTCCTATCAAAGACAATACATGAGTTCTGAACATCAATTCCGATCCAAGTTCAAACAGATTGCTGGCCACTGGGGGCAATTCCAAAAGGACACTGCTCAAAATTAACCTAAGATTATTCTGTATATATTCACGATCCTTTTTACTACAGAACAGGAGCACCGAAGATTTAGAAAGATTAACTTTTAACCAGTGGTCTGACGACACATATCAATCTCCACAGATCTTCATTGATAAGACACTATATTTGAGAATCATCTGCATAAAAATGATATTTGCAGTGTCTGAGACAGTTATAAAGATGATTTGTATAAATAGTGTACAACAAAGACTCCAGAATAGATCCCTGTGGTACTCCACATCACAAATATGAAAGGTTGAAAAGCTCTCCGGCAATTCTAACTATCTGCGAACTGTTTCCCAAATAGCTCTCAAAGAAGCTAACCAAATTAAGGGTGAATAACAGTAAGCCATGAAGAAGCATAACAAAGGTTTTAGAGAAATCAATCGAGGCCCATACTAACTTATGCAGATGGTACAAGAGCAGAAACATAAACAACAAGGCATAAAATGAGAACAACAGAAATGAAAATATTGCAAAGTTTAGTGGGAGGAATGTTGAGAGATACAAGGGAAAAATGTAATATACATAATGTGGTGAAGTGGATGAAAATGAGAAGAAAGTGTTGGAATAAACATGTGGAAAGAATGCAGGAGATGAGACTGGTGAAGATCAGCAGAGATTCGACGTCAGCAGGAAAGAGACCCCTTGAACGTCCACCAAGAAGATGGTGCCATAATTGGATACCATCGTCAACAGAATAAAGATGTTAGACAACATGGACAAGTTTCTAGTTGAAAGAAGAAGGAGAATTAAAACGAGAGCAGTATTTAGATTAAATTCAAAAAATAAGAATACATCATCTGTCATAGCTTGCAAAGCAGAAGCACAGTCAAGATTGTGCCTAAAGCTGGATTGAGTCTGCGGAAGAATGCTAAAGGAAGAGAGATGATCCTTGGCAAGCGGAGCAACAACACTAATCGAGGGAACATCCTTGGACTCTACACAGTTCTTTGATTTAGGTATAGGAATGATTTGTGCCTCCCCCAAGAAGAAGGAAACACGCCATCCAGCAGACAGGAATTAACAATATTAGTGGGAACAGCCAGAACTGAACAACTCAATTATTATTATAATTTTCTAGAACAGATTTCTAGTATAAGACTAGCTCCAACAGACGTAATGGTCAGCTTCGACGTCGAGTCCCTTTTCACCAGTATACCCGTGGATGATGCTATTAGCATCATCAGAGATCTACTGAGAGGGGAAAGTTCATGTCAAGACATTGTAGTGCTGATGGTGGTTTGTCTGAGGTCCACTTATTTCCAACTAAGGGACCATTTCTATGAAAAAACATCTGGAGCTACTATGGGTTCCCCGTTGTCACCTGTTGCCAATATTTTTAAGGAGGCATTTGAGCAATTGGCATTATCGTCCTCCGATATAAAGCCTAAATGTTGGTTCCATTATGTGCATCACACCTTTGTTATATGGTCGTCAGGACGAGAGGCACTAGATGCCTTTTTGGATCACATAAACTCCCAACACCCCAATATACGTTTCACGATGGAGATTTAATCACCAGGCTTCTTTCCTTTCTTGGATGTATTGTTGAAACGTAGATCAGTTGGTACATTTCGTCATATGTTTATCGTAAACCCACCCATACCAATAGGTACTTGCATGCAATGACACATCATCATCCCCGTCAGAAAATAACTGTGATTAACTCGCTCGTACGTCGAGCTTTCCAGTTGTGTGATACAACTCTACTTTCCCAGGAGTTGCATACAGTCACCAATGCGCTGTAATCTAATGGATATAGTTTGTCAGACATCAAACAGTCAATAAGACATTAAAGATGTCATCCGGTTACAAAGCGAAGGGGTTTATCAGATACCTTGTTCCTTTGGTAAGGTATACATTGGAGAAATCAAAAGTACGATTGCTACTTGTTTAAAGGAGCACCAACTCTGTACTTGTCTGGGTCATATTATTCAGTCAGCCATGGCTGAACATCGTCATAAAACAGGTCACACCATTATGTTCCAAGATACTAAAGTCTTAGCTCAGGAGCTTTCTTATTTTCCCAGAAAATTCTGAGAAGCCACTGAGGTTTATAATCACCCCAACAATATCAATATGGACGATGGTTTTCAACTACCAATTGCTTGGAGAATCCCCCTCTCTGATTTCTCTACTCCTACACTCGGCAACAATCGCCCGAACGTATCAGATCTGTGCTTGGGCACTTCCCCCACTCTAATCCTTGCCAACATAAGCATGATCTGGACGAGTTTGGATAAGTGCAGTGAATTCATTAATTGACGTAACATTACTTGCCTTGAAAATGTCCCTTGGAATAGTGGATGAAACGTCAGACACTTATCAGAGCTTCTACATGCTTTCCACGCGGAAACAATATTCATACAGATAATAACTGTGGAAGTTTATTACATTTAAATCTCAATTATTGTTATTCGTGAATCCGTAAAAAAGTAATAATATTTAGTTTAATGAAGGTGTTGGGCATAAGGAGAGGAACAGGTTAATTCCAAAAAATGATCACAAGGAAAATTCACTCCTCTAAGGTCATAGGCACTTTTCTCATTATAATTGAACTTTTAGAGCGTAAGAATTTGCACCATCATAAAGCGTCCATATTTTGCTGCCTTGCTTGAAGGGGCAACAACCTCTAAATCCAACCAATTGTTCATCTAGTCACGTTTTCTCCTGCATTGTACAATTTCGATAGTATTTCAATCCACATTTCCTAAAAATCTCTTATATGAGCCAGCTTATTATGTAGCCTTCTTTCTTGATGTTTTTTTGTGTTATGAAATCCTAACACCTATGATATACAGTATAATTGTTTTAATGACATTTTTGCGCAAAAAAGTGGTATACCTGTTTCTGCATTCCACAAACTTTAGGTAGAGATTCAATTTGTGTAAACTCTAGCCAACAGTAGCAAACCTCTGTATGTTTGCAATGTAATATCTTCTAATTCTTGCCAATTATTACCATACACCTTTCAATATTAATCATTTTTAATATATTTTCTAGGAAACTATTCAAAATTAGTTGTAATACAGATTTTATATTCTAGACTTTTGTAATGCAGTATCTATCAGACCAGGTGCAACTTTTATATTTGTAGTTTTGTCTTTGATAACTGAATAGGATGCACTGTAACAGTTGTCTGACGAGCATTGTCTAAAGGTCATCATCTGACTCTTGCTCGTAATCACTTTCCTCAGTATACTACTTCTTTATAAGCTTCATAGTCACTGTAGCTCAGATTTACAAGTAAAAAAAATCGAGTTGTGAAAAATAATCTACCTTCAGAGGTTTACATATAAACAAAATTAGTTACACGGACACCAAAAGAAACCTTCCCAGTTTCAAGAAATTCAAAATACCTATTACAGAACTTTGACACGCTTGTTACATTTGTACAGTACCCACTCGAACTGTCTAACCACCACCTGCTAAAATAATTTAGCGGGCTGTGATCCATGTGAATATTTCATGGGATATGTTCAGAAATCGAGCAACAGAGGTAAATCGAGGTACAAATGTGTCAAGTAAAAGAGGTTTGACCTGTATATTTTCATTCTTTTCCTCTCTATTAAGTTTTACTTCACTCTGTAATGCAACGAACAGAACTAAGGTCACATATCACAATTCGCTATTTATATGTATGAGGTAATTTACAAGTCTGTGATTGTTTAAACCTATGTACCTGACGGCAAACCTGCAGTCTTGTTGCAATTCATCAAAGCATAATAGTTCAAGTTTGGTGTCAGAAAAATAAACGTATTGGCAGGTAAAATCATTGGAGACGAAGAATTACATCCTTGAGACTATATTATAATTTGGGGTCATACTGACCGGAGGAGTATTTGTGTTACAATTACTTCTAAAATATTAACAAGACATCGTTTTCAAATAAATACAAACTATGTAATCTCTAAGAAAGAGATAAAGTCGTTAAATACAGAGTATAATTATTAAAAAATTGAAATGTTATTGAAACATGAATTCAATTGTAGATCATAAAGACCCAAGGAGAACAGCAGGTTAAATTTGATTGATTGTAATCACTTTTTGCTTCGTATTAATTGGTTAATTTGGATATTTTCAACTTTTCAGTTGTTTCAATTCAGCTTTTTTATCTGTATAGAGGGTGGTTGTTAACTGTTTTTTTATCCTGAGATCACTTTTGATGAATTTTGTGATCTGCCAGTTATCACATAATTTTATTTTAGAATCAAGTTGATTGATTTTAGTTATAAAATGACCGAAAAATGTTGCTAATCAATAAGTGACTCTGGTGTCAGCATATTTTTATTTTCAATCTTTGCGTCTCATTCTTTCACATTCATCTCTAACCTCTCTTTTTATGTTGTCCAAGTACACTTGATGGTCTGTATACAATAACTAGCTTAATAGCTAGGTCAGTTAACTTCCAACCATGTATTTTATGTAATATTTGACATACATTATGACGCTTCCTCCTCTAGAAGTTCTACAACATTTTCCATTTCAAAGCCACAATATATTATTCCTCCTTCTTATATTAGACCTGATGGTCCTATTTCTCTCCGAAGCCTAGCGATTTTTACTGCTCTTGGGGTACAGACTGCCAATTGTCTTTCAATTTCTTCGGGGCCTATCCAACGATCGGCAGGTTGTTGGTTTATATTCAAAGGCCTCTTGTGCGAGACTGTTGTCGTCTATTCACTTCACATGGTGTTACCAGTATCGCCTCATTTGCCTTCCCCACCTGACCACGTCATCCACTCCACATATTTATCATATCTCGTCATTCCTGACCCTATCTCTGATTGTTTTTCTTGATATCGCTCTTAACATTTTCATTTCTGATGTTCTTATATAAAGAGTGCCAAAATTTGAATTCAATTTTTAAATTTGCCACCATTTCAGTTTTTTTACTGGAGTGTCAAATATCTTTAAAAGATGACAAGCAGGAACATCAAAGTTATAAAAATGAATCCGTATACGATTGAACAAAGTGTATTAATTATGAAAACGTATTACAAATTTGGTGAAAGTATTGCCGAAACAAAAAGAAAATATGGAACCAAATTCGGTGTAGATAACTCACCTTCTGCAGCTGCTGTCACAAAAATTATTGAAAAATTTGGTTTTATAAAATATCAAAGAAACAAATCATACCATCGTGGTAAACGTTTAGATGAAAACATAGCACCTGTCAGTATTTGTGCGTGTTGCAAGAATTCAAATATATAAAAATTCTCATCCTTAAGGGCTACTTTTCTAGAAAAATAAGAGTATCCATTGAAATATATAAGCATTCGG
Source organism: Sperchopsis tessellata (assembly GCA_033557685.1). Taxonomy (NCBI): domain Eukaryota; kingdom Metazoa; phylum Arthropoda; class Insecta; order Coleoptera; family Hydrophilidae; genus Sperchopsis; species Sperchopsis tessellata. Next base: position 25,754 of record JAWQRN010000001.1, read on the forward strand.
AAAATATGAATTGCAATAATGGGATGCCTCTAACTTCCACCTGGAAAACTTTTTTATCAAAATTACCATGTTCCGCAAGGGTTAAACCCTGGCGAGATCCTGTCGGCCAACAGGATAGTGGCGTACCGGGTATTGCTTATTAATCTACGTACTGAATTTAGAAGGTTTCCTATTGGTACCCACGCTATATATATAAGTCGGTAAACTACGAAAATCCATTTATTTCTTGACTAACACTTGTGAGAGCTACATGTTATTCTATTATTAGCACTTTTTAGAGCTGGTTGGCACCTACATCTAGCGCTTTTCCGAGCTACATGGTAATCTATAATTAGCACTTTTAAGAGCTACAGGTCTTGAAAATGTCCCCTGCAACGTCGGCAAAAACAAAAGCAACATACAGTTATCTCCTGGAAAACCTGAAGATATTTACTGTAACCGTGGAAGTCTACGTACTGAATCAAAATCATTAAACTTTCTATAAGTTTACGTTTCAAATGCACGAAATTATTATATTCATGTATACAATTACAAACTTTAAAAATAGGTTTGTATAAGAAGGATTGTATGTGTAATACATTCAAATACATCCTTTCTATCCAAAAATACCATTTTTATTATTTCACTACTATATCGCATGCGAACAGAAGTCTCCATACATACGTCCGGTAAACGAGCCACTACATTAATTTACAGTTCACATATATATATAGCTCCTTTGAAATTAAATACAATCCACACCTAACAGGCATATTACTATTTATCATCATTGAAGTAGATCTTATTGGTTTTACCTTCAAATTTACAATCTTTGGTATGAATGCTTTACATTGTTTCATAACAGCTTCCTTAACTTTAAGTTTGGCATATTTGAAAAACCATGGGATTTTGTTCAGTCTGATTTATTACCATATTTTCAAAGAAATACGCCTTCCAAATATATCGTCTTCTTAAACATTTTATTTCACTAGTAAACACTCTAGTTTTACCTTTTTATATCTTTTTCTAGTTTTAGAGACAAGTACAATGTATTATTCTGTACTAAGAGTTTTTACTATCTTATCAGAAATGACCTGCAAGAGTTTTTTGCAATGAAATCTAAATACAACAAAATAAAATTGTTTTCAATTTTCTGATAAAATGTATCTACATGTAATAACAATTAGGTGTGAATTGACATATTACTTACCTTTTTTAACATATTCAGATTTGATTCAAAGTATCAGTCACCTTTCAGAGTCTCTATACACCTAAAATAAAGTAACAACATCACAGTCATGCACATTTCCGCCGGTGTGGCTTAACTGTTGCGTACAAGGTCATGTATCTTAACCAGTGAAACGAATGTCGATTATCAATTTTTATAATAATTACCAACGTCTGAATTTCGACATGCGTATCTATACACAGACAACAAAACAAGATTATAAAAAAAAAGGTTTTAAGGGTTTATTTTAAAAAACATTTATAAACTTATTCTACTATGTATATTTATATATTACTATGAGTACTCCTTATAATATACCATATTGTTGATACAATATGTCCCTAACTTTGTAATAATCTTCAGATATGCAGCCTTCAACAAGTACTCTCCCAGTTTCAACCTGTAAAATAAAGAATATTTAACTCCAAATTTGTTTTCCCCTGTTTTATTTTGTTTGTGATTTCACCAAAAAGTTTATTAACTTCTGCCTATATGAAAAGATATTATAACTTCTTGTACAATTATATCATAAAATCTTTGACTATAAATACAGTTGGGATGAACGGTATGTACATTCCAGCTAAAATAGTTGAAATACAGTAATTCCTCCATTTACACATTCACTTTTATTTCATTGGTTATTTGATATTTTATATATCAAATTTAATCCTAATTGGGATTTCCTTTCAATGAGTATCAGAAATCCCCAACCACGTTCAATTCCTTAATGGCAAAGTGATAAATTTAAGAATCTACATATCTTAAAAAAATTACAATTTGTATTCACGTATTGTATGATTAATGTTTATAATAACTGAATTAAATGTAACACGATGTGAAGACAAAATTAAGAGATTGCTAATATTCATACATGTTTATACGTACAACATGAAGTCGACATAGAGTCAGTATTTTCGAGCAATATTTCGTGATAAAGGAAGGTGTAAAGTGGGAGTAACCATATTTACTCTTGAAGAATCATCAAGCGAAAGTGATAATGAATCTTTGCAATAAACTGTTTATTTTTTATATTCTTTACATAAAAACTTGTTTATATGAAGTTTTCTAAAGTAAAGTATAGATTGTATGAAATTTTTAGAGAGTTACCTGCTTTACATAAGTTTAAATGACTCAATTTTCACAGAACTTTCATGAATTCAGTTATATGTACAATTTTAAGTTAATTTATTAAGTAATAATTTTAGACAATGAAATTTTTTTACCTTTCTAATAGCTATAGTATTGTTGCAACACCATAGAACACCATTGGACCATTCGGAATTAATGTTATGTTTTGCCAAAACCTGTTTAAAATCAATCATTTTTATATCATTAATAAATACTGTCTCATGTGGAGCAATATTAGTTAAAATTGGTTCCAGGGTTAATATCTTTGCATCATCATCTTCAACTAAAATAGAAAAACAAATAAATTAAAATAAAATATGGAAATAACTATAGATTATTTATCATACCTTCCATGAGTTCATTATCAGCATTTAATGGTTTAGCGTCTAGTTGGCTTTCCCTTAGAACAATTTGTGCATCTACCCATGCTACTTCAGCTTCCTTACCTTTTTGGAATTCTAGCTGAGATACCAGTGCATCTGTCAAACGTACCTATAAAACAAAATGGTATTGGTGTTTTGCAGTGAAAAATAATGAGATAATCAAAAACAAATGTGTATATGTAGGCAATATCTTGAAAGGGTTGTATAAAGAAGGCTCCCTAGCCTTTATATCTTCTATTCCACATTTGTTAAAAATAATGGCTTTAGCGCCATTAAGAAAGTAAAATGAAGCATAAAAGAGAAGTGAAGCAAAAGACTTGAAACAGATATTAACCTTTCCAGCTGTACATTTATACATAATTTGGAAGATCAAGTAGGACGACAATTAGCTCATAGATGACTGTATCCCATCCATAGATACCCAATAGGTATTAAAGTCTTATGTAGAACAATAAACATTAGGCGACTATACTCTAAGAGGTATAATTACCCAAGGTGTAAATATTGCGTTGATGTAGGTATGATCTTACTCGAACATTAAACATAATAAGAGAGTCGATTCACTAGCCAAGACTGGTGTAGAGGATGATGTTCATTACCTCCAGAAACTCCAAATCATATAACATTTTTCCTTAACTTAGGACTAGAATTACGGCTCGATGGAATTGCAATTCGAATCAATTTATAAATACGAACACAATTCAATATGTTCTAATATTCCTATAAAGTCTTTGTATTCAGATTTGTGTTTTGGTCATGGATGTTACTCACTACGCCTACCAAAATTGAATTTGCTACTTTATCCCAACGTGAATATGCGAATGAAGAGGTAGATGTGGATCACATTTTTCAATTGTAATAACTATCGTATATTCAGTAACCTCCTTTAGAACCAACAACCAAAAATACTCACAGCAACAAAAAAAATAAGATTTTTATGTAAAAATAGAATTAAAATGAATGAAAATGACAATTAAAAATATTAAAATTTAACTGTATACTATACTCAAAAATTTAGCTTCGAGAATTGTATCAATTGTTTTTGTAACTTAAACCTTATCCCTTCCAGTGGCGTATTTCATATCTGTGTTATTTTAAGTCAAAAAATTATATATATCTCAAAGACAATTGAATTTACAGATAGAAAATGTTGCATAAATTTAATCAGAAATATGAAACTGGAGAAAAATAAAGTGTTTATTTAAAAAAAATAAAGTTAAACTTTGTACCGTTTTTCGTAAAATTCTGTTTGCAATATTTTCAAGTGCCCCTTTAAAAACTACAAAACTTTAAAAGTTATTTTCTATCTGAAATAGCTTACAAGTTTTCAAAGAATGTCAAACAAAAGGAACAGCCTGTATATTTCAAATAGTTTTGATATTAAAATGTCAAGAAGGGATGGTTAGTCACGATGGTAACTTATAAAATAAAATGATTTTCTTTTATTGTGGAAATTACAAAATTCTGAAAAATTATTAATCATAAATGAAAAAATGAAATAAGGATATAAACTTTATTTACCTGGTATATGTGTGTTTCACTAGTCACATCAACAGTTTCACCTCGTGAAGGTGTAAATATTCTTATAGAAGGCTCCTTCTGCTTGAGGTATGATTCAACGGCTGCAGTACTTTCTGATGATCCCCTTACTACTATCAGTCTTCTAGGTCTCAATTGTTCTAAAATCTTTTGCAAAGATTCACCATCAGACCTACCTTCAAAGTCAATATACTGAACTTGAGCATTCACTTGGACTGTCCTGTTAATTGTTATACATTTAGAGGGGATATCTGGTACTTCTTCTAAAAATTTAAAAATATATATGTAAATATGAAAAAGGAAAGTTATTTTTTAAATTAAACATGTTTCATTAAATAAAGAAAAGGTGCAACTCACCAACTACTTCTTCTTCCTTCTTAATTAAAACGTTTTCTTTGTTATCCTCAGTCTCGGGTGCTGCTTCAGCTAATTTGTAATCCTCAGCCTTTATGATTTCTCCATAGTCGTCACATTTGATTTTATCTTCCTTAAAGGGAAACATGGGGTGTTGCTTTTTGGTCGCTTTGAAAAATCCAGAGGATATTTTCCCTTCTTGTTTAATCACAATGTCATGCCTTCCTTTTGATATGATACTCATTTCAATGTCGTCTTCTGAATCTGAATCGGCTTCTTCACTACAAGAAAGTTATTGAGAAAATTTAGTGGTCGCTAGTAATAAATGCAATATCTTTTCTGTAGCTACCAATTTAAACTTAAATAAGTTTTAAATGTAAATAAATTTTTTTACCTTTTAAAGCCATAAGTATCAAATTTTTCACGCTCTCTCCGATATTCTTCTAGTTCTTCACCTTCTAATTTAACCCTCCTTTTAACTTCAAGATCTATAGCTCGATTTCCTCCATTATCAACTAAATCTCTTGCCAGTGTACCAGGTGAGGTTCTTGAAAACAAAATATTATTTAAAAATAAAAAAAATAAAAATAAAAAAAAAATTCAGATGACCAAAAGGAGTCATTTTAATTTGTAGATTTTCCTTCCACTGATACACAAGAAAGGACCAAGGGGAGAATTTGTTGTGGTTGTAGCATACATGAAGCATATATAAAACATTTTCATTGCATCCATCCATAAAAAATCTTCTGGAAATTATGGTTACAGTATCTTTCAATTTTGATAGTATGCAAGTTATCTTAGTTCATGGAGTTCACATTTCCCACCCCAAGAACATCTGATATCTCATAGGAAGAGCACATCCAGCTGCTATGAAGATGCAGTTTTCTAAAACAGCATCTTCATGTTGGATTATTAGGAAAACTTACAGTAGTCTTATGGTTATTTAAATGACAGTGACAGTCTTTATTGTCCACAACTTAAGCATTTCCACAAGTTTTGATGAGTGCAGTTCTAAAAACACATCTTTGGGATGCTGTGATCAAGGTAACACCTTGCAGCTTCCTACTGTGGGTAAGGATATCAGTTTTAGTAGTTTCATATGGTACCTACCTTACCAGTTCATTCTGTACCAATCATTCAACTACGGGTCACCTGCATTACTTTTATAGACCTTTTAAAGATATATAGCTTAGAAATCCGTTCATTGCTAATACTGCCTTTCAATTTACTATTCTATGTTCTAACTCTCCTTCAGAATGATTATCTTAGTATAAAGTGTAAGTAAATTCTGAGATTTGCAAGGAAGGCTAGATGAGGACCAAATTAGGTTGTACAATCAAACAGGGATTCATAAAAGGCCTTAGCGGCCTAAATGTAACTGTGTACAACCAATGAATAATTTCTAGTTCCAAATCTCTTTTCACTTTTGTACAATATCGCTACTTGTCAATCTCTGCCCAGCTGCATATGAACAAATTTTTTTCAGACCTTTGTAGTACACTTGGAATTATATAAAATTACTCGTGAGGCACAAAAATTGTAAATAACTAAAAAAATGTTAACGCCCTACTTAGCTCAAAATCTCTGCTAAAACACTAGTCTTACTTAAAAACCTTCTCATCTGTTTCAATTTTGAAATTTACTTTGAATGATTTTTAGCTCTACACATAAAAAATTTATAATACATTGTGTGTATTATTTCTTGAAATTTGTATATTTAAATTTTTAGGAAAAGGTAGAAATTTTTTACTGCATTTTCTTACATTTAAAAATCCCTTTTATGGCTTTGTCCTTCTTTTCCATTTATGACAAGAACGTTACACCCCTCAGTGTAAACCATAAATTGGTTTATAATGTCGTATTCCATAATCCATATTCTAATGTATAAATGGTTATATACCAAGGAAAAATACAGGGGGGCAGCAATACTTGGGCATCCTACAGGTAGGAAAAGGTAGTTTACAATTTATTATTAGGGGTGGTTCAGGTGGATTTGTTAATGTCCACAGTAATACTTGACGATACATCAACAAATTCAACTGCCTACACACGAGCCTGCTTCAGAAGTAAGTAATTATGGAATTTAGAATTGAATAACAAATGCTCAAATGCTTACCTAGTTGTGATAATAATACTGTTATTAGAGTTAGAACACCACTGCAAAAACAATTCTCTTGAGAAACCACTTTCCATGTCAGCAGAGCTGGCTAATACAACTTTAGGACTAGGCACTTTTGATAACTCTTGTAAACTGTGACACAACTGAAGATGCTTAAATTGAAATGGGTTATTCCTGGCTCCTTCAAAGCTCTTCATAAGTTTGTCACTCATCCATTCAATCTGCGACTTTGCAAATTCAACAACATTATAACTGACATTGTTCAACAGTGCCAGAGAGTATGCAAGCAAACCAGATTCCTTATTTCTCCACAGCTGGTCCAGCATATGAGCTAACTCCAAAACTCTGCCTGCAGTATCAACAGCAATAAGAACATTCCCATAGTTTCTTAGTGTTTGCAAAATATTTGCTAAAAAAGATTTTATTTATTGTCACATTTAATCAATAATTTGCTTTACGTCCATAACTTTTATTAACATCTAATTATTTTTTCTCAAATTTTGAGAGAGGATAATGTGAAAAACAAATTTACTTCTTTACTGGCAATTTATGATGCTAGACTTCTGTTTATAGAAAATTTAAAACATATTTCATTGAAAATAGGAAAATTATCTACCTGTCTATGATAGAAATAATTGACAAGCGAGTGCATTTAATGTCAAATAGTGGAAGGTCTTTCTAAGGTTCAAGCAAATTTGAATCCAATTTGCCTATTAATTTTCATTCTATGAAGTTTAAAGTAGAAAATGAGTGTAATAAAATTATAGCATTGAAGTGTGATAAAATTTCTTACGAAAGAAGGCAATAACCTGAATGATATTAACTATCGGATATCTGCAATTTACGAAAATGATGCCCTTTCATAATATGTAGTCAAATTTTAATCTAAACAGTTTCGCTAAGGAAGGGATTCCAACGAAGATATTGAAGAGCTGCACAAGCAACAAATCCGGAGATTTGCATAAAAGTGGAGACCATGGTTCTTAAGGACCGGCATCTGAAAGTCTCCACCATTGGTATAGCATTGAGAATATCTGACTACAGTGTTATAAATATATTGAACATCTCCTGAACAGAAACTGCGATGGCGCCAAATCTCTCAACATCAATTAGACATTCTAGAGACTGACCCCAACTTAGCTTGCAACTGGATATGAAACATAGGTACAACATTGGGACTCCGAGACAAAATAAGAGTGCATCTAATGGGTACATGAAGGTACTCCACCGCCAAAGAAAGCTCGAGCCTTGCCTTCAGTAGGAAAACTCATGGCAAAAATTTTTTGGGACATCGAAGGCATTCTTTTAATTGATTACATGCCAAAAGGCACTACCATTAGTGTGAAGATCTACGGTAATACTCCTAAGAGATAACGTAAAGCCATAGACGAGAAACGTTCCAATTTATCTCGATCGAATGTGCTTTTCATCCACAACAATGCGATGGTGCATAATGATGTCCAAGTTCAACTTCTATGAGTTTGACCATCTACCATATAGCCTATTGGCCTATTATATGTTGTGAAAATTAAAAAAATATCTAAGAGGAGAGCGTTTTAAAATGGATGAATACTTGAAACAGACTATTGAACAATATTTTAACACCCAAGAGAAGAAATTTTTTTTAGTGGAATGTTGATGTAGATTATATTGAAAATAATAATGTTCAAAAAACCATATGTCTTCCTTCTGGGTTAGGTAGATAATTTTCCTATTATTTGAAGTTTAATTTGTCGGTTCTTAGCATTAGAATTGCTTTGAAATATTTCATTATTCACTTTTGAACCATTAAATCAAAACAACTAAAAAAGAAAACCTAGGAACAATGGACATATTTTGGAAAAAGTTAAATCTTTCTATAAATATCGACATTTTGAAGAGTAATGAATAAATGTTAATAAATAAAATTGATTGGAAAGATGTTACAAAAGCAGTTCTTTATATGAAACAAAATTATCAAGTAAACATATTGTCAACTATTTAATTAAAAAATATCTTAGAAATATATGCTTGTTAATGTGAAATTACTAAATGCAGCTGCAAAGTAGATATCAAGATAGAGTTATGAAATATTGTCAGTAATATTGCGTTGGCCAAAAAATAAATGTTATTTTTTATGTAAATGAAAGGAGAATTTTTCTTGGAAAACAATAACTTTGTAATATATTGTCCATTTTGTTCGATTGCCTTTTGCCATTTTTGAGGCAACTTCACGATTCCACGCCCAAAAAAGTTCGTATTTTTTTCAGCAAAAAAAGTTCCAGGAACGATTGGATATCCTCGTCAGCAGTGAAGAATTTCGCATTCAAAGAGTTTTGCAAAGAACGAAACAAATAGTAGTTTGATGGTGCTAGGTCTGGCGAATATGGTGAATGTGCTAACTCATCCTATCCAACCAGCAACAATTTCTGGCGAGTGACCAAATATGTATGTGGTCTTTCATTATCATGGTTTGATCAGGTTCATAACACTTAATCCATAAACTTTTTCGTTCAACTTTGTTGTAGACAATCCATCATTTTCTTCATGTTTCAAAAGAGAATTGCAGATGTCAATACACTTAGTAAGATAAATTTCTTTGAGCTTTTTTCTTGAGGAAAGAAATATCTAGCTTACTAACGTATTCAACTTGTTTCAAATGGTTTCCAATATCCGATTTTGATATGTTAAGATTCTCAGAAATCCCTCGTGTCGTTAAACACCCATTAGTCTCGATCAACGCCTTTATTTTGTCATCATCAACTTTGATTGACCTTCCTGACATTCAAAAAACAAACCAATTCTGATACTGCCATTTTTTTAAGGCATCTTTACCATACACATCACAAAAGTTTTTATGTGCAAGCACAGCGTTTTTTCCTGTTCAGATGTAATACTGCAAAATATGACGAAAATGTTCCTTTTGACTTTCAATTTTGAAATCGACGGCAAAAAAACAATTGTTAAAGAAATCGTGCTTTCTTTTTTAAAACAAACTTGAACAGCTAGCTGTCAAATTACATAATGAATTTGCAGAATAAAGTTAGTTGTATTTCAAGACATATATGTCCATCTATAAAAATATGCAATTACTTGTTGTCCAACCCAATAATAATAGCAGCAGTCAGCATAAATGTAAACTATATTTGTGAAGAGTTTTTAGATATATCTAATAAAAATATATATTAAAACATTATTAAAAAGGAAATTTGCTGTCTTGTGAATATTCATCACTAAATAAAAAGCAGGATGTCCTTCCACAAAATTTTTTATTATCTATTTAGTGACCGGTTTCGACCATTCAGGTCATAATCAAGCTAAAAACATATATTACATTATAACAGAAATCAAATAAATTAAATAAAACAAATACCTGAACGTGCGTTCTGGGCAATGCTAACACAGCACTACAAAGTAAGCTAATGTGGAAGGACAACATCCTGCTTTTTATTTAATATAATATATATAAAACTTTAGCACCAAAAATAATAAATTTGCATGTACTTTTCTTGGTTTTTAGAAATCTGGTCACATTAGTCTTTAGAACATAAAGCTTGCATGAACTGATAAATATTTACGTTATTTGTAAATGAACAAATTAAACCTAATAATAACTTAAAATAAATATAACAATGAAGAAATTAGAAATTGTAGGCCGATACTTGAGAACGGATTGTTATCTGTGAATAAATATATATAAGACATACTCATGAGTTTTTCATCCCTTGCACGTCTCCTTGCTTGCTGGTACATAGCATTAAATGAATCTGTAATAAGTAGTGATGGTCTTTGAAGCTTCTCCAATTCACACCCATTTAAATGTCGTTCTTTTTTGTGGTTGAAATCATTTGCATAAATTATGTCTTCTTCTCCAACTTTCATTATTTTCCAGATTGTGCCACCTATCATATGACCAGCAGGTAAAGGTGTAACCATTATACCATAGCCTTTACCTAAAAATTAAAAAAATAAAATAAAACTGATAACTACACCTCCTTGCAAATTCATTTTGGATGTTGTAGCCTTCACACAAGCTCACATAGCTTGAAAATGATATAGTTGTGGAACATATCGTTTATTTTCACACTGAGAATGATCCACAAAATAAATTTTATATTTTATTACGTACAGTTGATTTTGGAATATAGGAAATTCCCATGTAACCTAAATTCCCTAATCATTTTATAGCAAAAGGTAAATATATAATTTGTTGAGAATTTAAAACTATATCCTGTTTCGAGAAATATTAGAAAAACTACGAAAATTATAAAATTTTCTGATTACCTTGACTTATTTCGCAACTTAAAAGCAATTGTTGTTAGTTGACAAATTCAACGCATGTACCTTCTTTTTAATACTAAACTAAGTGTCAAAAAGTTTATATACCTTAAACAATAAAGAAAATTTATTGATATTTTAAACAGTAAATAACTTATTAAATAGATAGTTAAGGTAACATGGGTATTAATACAAAACTTTAATAGCTAGAGCAACAGTCTAATGATTAATGAGATGTTCAAATAATCCTCCCACCTACGCCAATCACACAGTTCAGGTCTTACATTTGCCAATATGTATATTGATACAACTTATCATTTTTCAACTATCGAGATGGTTACACAATTTATGTTTTAAGCAATTCCAGGGAAAAAATGAATTCCTAAGTCTGGTGAACGAGCTGTCCACTGAATTGTTCCTTCTCTGCCTATCCAGTGACCTGCAAAAGCAAAATCCATAAAGTCGTGTACTATTATGCCATTGGGCGCATGGATTTCGTCATATTATTCCCAAGAGCACGCCTAACATTATCTTGTAGCAGCTGAGGTTCCCACATTCACAGATTGACGGTACTGACTTCGATTTTTGTTTGTTAAATGAAGGTTTTGTGTACGCAAATATCTAAAATTTTGACCATTTACCATGAGTGGAAAACAGAATATTAGGTAAAAAATCTCTCCAATGATTGGCCATTTCTCAAATCATTTCACAAACTGTCATATGTGGAAATTTATCATCATCAAATATTTCCTGCCGTTTGAAACTTTAAGATTGTTTATTTAACGTCGGCCTATTTCTGCTGCTATGGCCAATCACCGAAGTCAGGGATTAGGCTCCTTTACCTGAGAATTTTGCCGTATCCTTTGTTCCAACTGGAATTGGGTTCTTTTACATGCACGTGGTTATCATTTTATTTACAATATACGGGACTTTTCCCTAATCACAAAAAGCCGACCGCCTCTGGAACTCGAACCCGAACCTGAGACCCCATGCTTAGTAGCCTAGTACTTAGCCGCTGAGCTACGAGACGGCTAAAACTTTAAGATTGAAATGGCGAAATTTGCTTTTTTAAAATTTTATGGACAGTGAGAAATTTCTAATCTATTGATAAATTGCCTCAAGCTAAAATTTTTATTTTCTATAACCTGCATTATCACATTTAAATCATTTCGATTTTCTGTTTCCAGTATTACTTTCGGCTAATTTTGACAGCAACCTTTTTAATGCAAGATACCGAATAGTTGGTTACTATGCTGAATTATTAATAATTTGTAAATGTCACTATTTATGTCACGCATAATCACTTTAGCAAAAAATAAGAAAAATCTATTCAGTAATATGAAATATGTACATAATAAGATTAAACAGAATGCAGATAATACAAAACAATATTAGCAATACGAAAATTTATCATGTAAAATCCGGGTGCATACTTTGAGGGACGACGAAGAAAACAAGACAATAAAATTTGTAAATGAGTACAGCCATTTCTACAGCTACTAAAGTGAAGGCAAGAGATGATTTAAACATTCATTATAAAAGATAAATCTGTATCAATACAAGGTAATTTATTTTTACTAGGTGTTTCACAATGACTTTCTGTGTTTTATTTTGAACTGTTTTAACTTTAAGCTTGAGTTAATTATTTTATTGATATGGGAGCTGCACCGTCAACACTGACATCAGTGCCTCTACGTTGAGGAAATCTCAATTGCAGCACATTGAATATTATCAAGAAGTAGGCTTTAATGACCAAAGGGTTTAAATGTCAAGTGTGTGGTTCTAATATGAAGTTGACTCTTAAGCCACAAATGGGTAAAGCTGGGAATGCAAGCCTTCGGACAAGAACGCAATCCTCCACATATCAAAGAAATCTCTCCGTAATGGTACTTGGTTCAGTAATTCTAATCTTACCATATGGGAGATGTTTATAGTAATGTATATGTGGGTGAGAAAATCTTTGCAGAAGAACATTATGCGCAAGGTAAGAATTTTGAGAAGCCTAATAGTTCACTGGTGCAAATACTGTCGAGGGGTTTGCTAAAAAATAATGACCAATCATCGGTGGTGTTGGCCACAGAATGTGTCAATTTATAGTGGGTGTTTGGAGATATATGCCATGAAAACAAGAGTGTTTTCTACACTCTGTCAAGGATAGAACTTCCAACACTATGCTGAAATTGATAGAGGGTAATATTTAGCTAGGAATTACAGTCTATTCTGATTGTTGAAAAGCTTGTAGCCAAGTGCAGACAATGGGGTTCCAGCATCTCACTGTGAACCACAGTCTCACATTTAAGAACCCGACTACAGGATGTCACATGAATAGCATCAAGGGTATATGTGAGTTAGAGAAAAAACCTTCTCTTCTCATGGTATGAATGATGCCCTATTCATATCTTTTCTTCGGACCTACAAAAATAGGAGGATGCGCAAGCTGGATAACCAGCCAGATCCGTATCTTGACTTTTTCGAGAATGTTGCTAGGGTTTCAAAGGTAAGATAAATTCTGGAGATTCTGCTTTTGAAAGTTATTAACAATTTCCGACCTTGAAATCCATTAAGCTCACGTAAGAGTATTTATTTTTCATTATTGTATCCTTATTGAAATTACAATCCTAATTATATATTTCACAGCCAGTACAGAATTAACTGAGTTAGGACAAATCATGTTGAGAGATATATTTTTCAATGTTGTATCGAAAAAATCTTTCAAAACTATTAATATTATCTAGTTATTAGAACATGGGGACTAATTTTTGTGAAATTTGTTAGATTACCTAATTAAAAAATATACTACATCTAAAAAGTCACGTTGGTGCATCATTTAGATCACATTCGAATTTATATATTTGCGTTCTCTAATTTTATTAGCAATTTGTGTGGTGATAATTTGTGGTTTTTGCCAACCTGAAAAGGTAACTTTTTGATTATATTAATCTGCAACAGTAGTAAAAAATCTTCTTTGGTTCTTTCTTATGTTGTTTACTTTTAAAATGATGGAATTTTGTATATCTTGACGTTTAGCATTTTTTTAGTTTTTTTCACTTTATCACAGTTGTGCAGACTTACCATTTAAAAACTTTTCTTTAAGAATAAGTATTACTTTATTTGTATTTGTGTGTGAACAGTGGAGCAGTAGTCACATTAACTGTTGTTATCTAAGGTGAGTAAGATGAGAACTGCAATAAATGAATGGAATCATGTACACGAAATGCTTTCTTGTCAAGAAGTCTAGTATTGGACGCAAGTTTTTCATAGAATACTTAGTCATGAATTTTTTTTTCATTAGTGGTCTTACACTTCGTGGTAGATTTTTCAAAAAATGGCAACTACCTTGGATTAATTGGGCTACTGAGTCACTGTAACACATTCCTTGTGGAACACATACCTCTTACCTATTTGTGAAAAGCTAATTGAGCTCATGGGTCAAAAGGCAATGTCTGTCATTGTCCGTGAAATCAAAACAAAAAAGAATGTAATGCATGTGGACCAGCTTACATAGATTACCCGCTGTGTTCAAGAATCTGGCTCTTTTAAGCAATTTATAGTCTTTACCAATTAAATTATTAAATATAATACCAATGTTTACACACACTGGGTGAGAATTTATTTTTTTGGAAGAAAATGGTATTGCCATTAAATGCTTTCAATACGAGTGGAACGTACAATGGCGTCCAGGCTAATCTTCGCGAGAAGTGCAGTGTTGCATATTATGTACATTCAAAGCACGCAACAATCTCTCAATCTGCTTAGGAAAAGTACAGCAGGATGCTGTCCAACTTTTGTTGGCTTTTTTGATCTTCTACAGAGCCTTTATTCCTGGCTTTCTGTGTCTACCCACTGTCAGCATGTACATCGAAAACAACTATTTGGATTATCTCTTAATATGGCTTTGTTGGACCCAAGATGATAAGCTTGATATGATGCTGTAAGGGCTGTAAATAAGGCATATAAAGAGAATATATCAACATTGGACGAGTTGACAGCTGAAGAAAATCAGCCACATACAGCAGAGTTGAGGCAGAAAGATTTCTGAAGATATTTAAAAAATTGGAAACCGTCATCTTACTGGAAACATAAATTTCGAACAAAATTCCCAGAGAAAAATTGTTGTATATCTTGTAACCACTGACAATATATATTCAGTTCTTGGTACACTGACTGATCTCAGCAGATGATTTGAGGATTCAAATTACTTCTGTTTCTAGAACCTTCAAAAATGTCGGTGAACAACAACAGGAAGAAACACAAAGTTCCTCAAAAAATATGAATACTGAATTTGAAATGCTGTTACTTTTTGAACCAATTTTAGTATGTAGAAAGTTTTCTGAATGTTCTCTCCATGATGACGCCCAATTGCAGTGGAGAAATTTCGTTTTCTTTTATGAGCTTCGAAAATGAAATTGTAAACTCATTATGGAATTGTCCATTGTAATCTAAGTAGTATCTGACGGATGGCACATTGAAATAAATGTATATGCAAATTATAAATAATAATCATTAAGAAAATAGCTTAAATTCACGTGTGTACACATTTTTTATACTCTTCTTTTCGGATATTGAGTAGACCATGAAATTAAATTTTTTTTTGAAATTGAAGTTTTGTAAAATGGCATAAATTTTGAGTTTCATTTATATAGCAATTTAAATGTTTTAAGTCTATATACCATCAAACTATATTTGGTTTACTATATTAGCGTAAAATTATGTATATATGCACAGAGCATGATGATTTCTTTCTATTAAACACAGAAGCACAGTCCGCCATAAAAGTTTTAGTCAGGGGCCCCATGTAAGCTTGATCCGCCAGCGTTGTACAGAATTCACACAAATGAAATGCAAGAATCAATGAGAAATACGGGGTTAGGTTCCCAGATCTATTTCATACTTCTACTCAAGTTTTACTACAAGTTCTAATATTTATATCATTTACATGAAGGAAAATAAATTAAAATAATAAAAACACACCAAAAAGGCATTGAATTTCCAGAATCTGTATTTTTTAATAATATTGATGCAAAATTTCAAAAACACATGTTGAATATACATTTCTATAGACCTATACTTTCAGTGAGTTTACTATGAAAAATCGTTGCATAAAAAATCAAAGCAGTGGTGTGAATGGTAAGTTACAAAATAAATATATGTACGTTAGTACATATATAAACAACCGTCAGCTAGTTATTTTCATTCCGTGAAAATATTGGATTGCAACTATTATTTTATTTTTAAACACATTTTATATTTAAAATCTGCAAAACATTGTAACAGGCAAACTAATTATGTGTGAGTTTGATGCATACAAAAAATATAATTTTGTAAAAATTATTTGTTGTATGCCTACTGTTAATAATTAATGCTCTGAAGATCAGCACTGTCGTAAATATGAGTTTGTACGAGGGCATATTTTTATGTAATCTAGCTACTAATTAAAAAAAGAGTGAGAATGTCAAAAATGGGAATAAAGTTAATATATGAAGGTAATTTCTATTAACAATTTTGAAGCAATATATATTGGCACCATTCAATTTGTATAAGCTTTTTCATCACAATGACATAAATCATCATTTGCCAAGTGTACATTGAAATAGCAATAATATTATAGTTAGTTATTATTAATTATAAAACCACAGAATAGACTATTCAAAATGACTAATTGCATAAATTTGAAGGCAATATGACATAGAAATTAACATAATAGTCTTATTTATTTGATTATATGCAGTAAAAAATGGGTCGAGCCAAAACTGAACGCAAGAAATTCTTCAGGTTCAGGTTATTAAAAAATGACAGCCAAGGTTTTATAGACTTGGTGGTAAAGTTAAAACCACAAATCATTATATGGAAAAATAAGATGTGTACAAAAGGAAGCAACCAAAAGCTCTAGACAACTTAAACCGGAATTTAATCTTACTATAAGATCTTCGATAAGGCATTGTCATATTACGGTAAGTTTAAAATCTAAGCAACCAAGAAAACCTTCACAGTTTAATTTCAGACAAACTCTACACAGAATATTATCTTGTGGACAGATCAATCTAAAGTAGCATTGTTTAATTAAAGTATTCGACAGATTGTTGAAAGATCCTCAGCGAAAAGATATTACCAAAACAATTAAAACATGGGGATTGTAGAGTGATATGGGGTTGTTTTTCTTAGTATGGTGTTGATCCAATTTATTGGATAAATGAAAATATAAATGCAGAAGTTTATGTTAGCATCCTGCACAACGTGTTACTTCCTTTTGTGGAAGAAGAAATGTCTGCAAAATGGTTACTAATGCAAGACTTCAAACCAAATCACATTTATCATATAGCTAAGAAGTGGCTGAGGAACAATAAAATTGATCTTTAGGTCTGACCTTCACAATTACGAAACCTTAATCCGAGTGAAAACTTATGGACTGACATTAAAATAACGTATATGCTATAAGCAACCCGAAGTGCAGATGAATTATGGACATCTATACAATTATCATAGGCAGATGTTAGCGAATAGTTGACTCTACGCCACACAGATGTTATACAGAGAGGAGGTCATAGATCCAAGTATTAGATAAATCTATTAACATATTCATTGTTGGATAGATTTTATTTATTTCTTAAATATTTTTGGGTGAGAATGCTACTTTATTGCATATTGACAATTTTTTTTCTAAAATATTACCAGGGCTGAAGTTGGGGACACCGCTGGGACCTTCCCACTAAACAATAACCTATGTGATAGTTTCATTACAACTCTTAAACACAACACAATAATTAAGAAAAGAAAAGCAAGAGTTTTCTAAGATGGTAAAGGAGTTTTGCTTATCAAATGAATGTTTAGCAAATTCAGTTCAGCAGTTAATCAGTTTCATAGTGTTAAGGCCTCCACGTTATAGCCAAGACCTAGTACCTTCAGACTGTTTTTATTTCAAAACATAACAAGCACAAGAAGTCAAAGATGCTATTGAACAATATTTTAGGTTGCCTGATTTTTTCCCTGAGGATACGAGATGGTTTGAAAAAATTAAATAAGTGAAACTGTAGAAAAGTCATGTAAAAAAATAAAATTGTTAATGTTACAGCTTTATAGATTCGTAACCAAAATACACTCATATTTTGTGAACATAATATTGTTTTCTTCTTGAAGGGATATGATTTAAATATTTTTAAACGTCTTAACTAATGTTCAACAGAAACATATATTGCACTACCAACATATTATATAGTTTAAGTTACTATTAATATATGTAACTGTTTTAAACCAAATACAAACCTTTCAATTGGACACTTTGATTATATTTCAACTGTATAATTTTATCAAAAGCTGCATCAACATCGTCTAGTGTAAATAATGAAAATTCTTGCATATTATAGTGAGATTGGTACAAATCATACATGAACATTTGACCCATTTTGTAAACTGGAATGGTGGAGTATATAGGGCAGTTTAGTCCCAATTTTCCAACTAAATAAGGCAATGCTCCTAAATGAGTTACATCTGGATAAGATATGAGTACAGCGTCAATACTGTGAATATGCCTACAATAAAATTTCTATTATATTAAACAGTTTTGGTCAAACGTATAAATGCTACCTTTTGATCTCTTTGATAACTTCAAAATTGAATTTCTCGTCCCATCCACAATCCAGCAATATACGTACATCATCTACTTGCAATAAGTAGCAAGGGGGTGATTCATCCATGGCCCCCGAAAGAGCAGTAACTTTAATGATTGAGGTCATCTCGTTAAATTATAGAATTACAGTTTCAGGTTAAGTAGTTATATATACAAAACATAACCTTAATTTCTAGTTTTTATAAATACAAATTTTCAGTCACTAATTTCTATTCGGACATTTAATTATTATCCCACATTTACGTGTGAGGCAAGATTTAATTTGGGTCCTCTTAATTGCATATTCAGGTAATTCGACTCCTGACAAATTAACGGATTTCAAGAAGCGGTATAAAATAGTTGCCAACTGTAGATTATTTGTCAGATGTAAGTTTCTTGGATGACGTAAGATGATCACATAATGAGACCGCATTTACTAAATTACTTTACTAAGTGGGATAACTAGTGAACGAAAAATGTTCAGCTTACGATAAAAATTTTAAGAAAAACTTTTGATGATAAAACGGATCCATAAGATAGGTAAATCATGATTTCCTCTTCATTGATTACACTGCCACTTTGTTTAACTAGAAACGACTCTATAAAAAATGAATAGTGACTATGTTGAATTCCATGTAGTGCTATTTATCTTATTTTTACATTTGGGTACATCAGATACTTATCGCAACATTAAAATTTTAGGTTATAGAACTATCTGTAGGAGGAATAATGCACACATTTAAACATACAAACTTGTTTAAATAGGGGGTATCTTAAATTTAATTGAACATTGTTTTATTTCTTATTAGTAATACGACTCCATTTCAGTTTACTGGGACGTTACTTTGCTGCGACCAGAACATAACAAATCCTGGGATCTTTGTCCAATTTTCTCAATAGAGAAAGGAAATTATCTCTTGATAAAACTTTTAAAATCTGCTTGATGTACATCGTCCGATTATGCCGTGTCTTCTGTGGTTACGAAGCAAAATCCCATATTTGACAGCTTTAGCATACCCAAAATCAGGTTTGAGGCAGATTACACAGAAGCCTATTTTTTCATAAATATGATACTCCATAGAGACTTGAAAGTTGAAACAGTATTGTTTGTTTGTTTATTTAACGTCGGTCTCTTTCAGCTGCTATGGCCAACCACCGAAGCCAGGGATCAGGCTCCCACACCTGGAAATTTTGACGCATCCAGTGTTCCAACTGGTATTAGGTTCTTTTACGTGCACGTGGTATTCATTTACCTACAACCTACAATACACGGAACCCACAGTTTTACGTGCCTCCCGGAAGACGAGTACCACAAAGACTTTTCCCTAATCACAAAAAAAACCGACAGCTTCTGAGTCTCGAACCCGAGACTCTACACTTAGTAGCCTAGTACTTAGCCACTGAGCTAACGAGATGGCTGTTGAGACAGTAGAAGAAAACGTCAAAGCTAATGCTACGACCTTGTATCTCGGCATAGAGGATCATCCAAACCCCCTCGTAAGTAGCTTTGGGTCATACAACCCGCTGTAGATACGTCATAAACATCCCCTAGCACTATTTCTACACCGCTAAAAACCTTTTTACTCCAAATTTCATAAATTATGGCCACCCATTTCCGTTCAAACTTTTACAAAAATACATTACAACTAAATTTACACAAACATTTACTTCAAGTGTCAAAGTTTTTGTAATAACTGTCAATCTTATAAAATGTGATTCCAGGAATGCTATTGAGGCATAAAAATATTTCCCATTAGCGATTAAAAACAAAGTGGTTGATCTCTGGAGAGTAGAAGTGCAACCCTCAGATAGTGGATAGGGTTCAATTGTTACATCTGTTTAGTGTGAATTTTGCAATGGATGGAACGACATAAAAGCAAATAATAGCTCATGTGGAACTTAAAAACGTAGCAAGGAAGGGAAATAAATATATTCTTCGGTGCCTCAGTGTGACAGTAAAGCAACTGGTGGATTTTCTTTCCATTTATTTCCCAAGGGCAAAGCCAAACGAAAAGTATGGTTACATACTTGAAAATTAGGAAGAAAGTATCAAAAACAATGATCTTGTGTGGAGAACTTTTCAAACCTGATGATTTTTTCTATTTTGTTGAAATTGGAATCAATTGGCAAAGATCACGTACTGAGAGGATTGAAATTCACATACAATTCACACTTATGAGCTTTGTGATTCTCCGTAGTTGCTTACGATTGAAAAATAAATTTTAAAAATAAGTATAATTATAAATTTTAGTTATAATGTAAATATATTAAACTATGAAAATTGTTAAAATTCTCTTCTACTTATTAAAATAGCGCCTGTTATCGCACCCCCCGCTTGAAATGTCGCGACCCGCTGTGGGGCGTACCTCGTAATTCGCGTTGATTCACTAATACCGTCGTGGTTCATTAAATGCATTAGTATAAAATAATTTACTGGAATTTGTTTAAATGGTAATAACTCTTTTTGCCGTTTTGTGACATTTTAAGTTTTCGAAGTTTATTGAAAGTAAATCACTGATACAGTCTATTTTTGTTTTCTTCAGTTCTTCCACGAGATAACTGTATGTTGGCTTTTCTTCTTACAACGTTTCGTCTGCCATTGCAGGAGATACTATCAAGATACGTAGCTCTCAAAAGTGCTAAGTATCGTCAGACGATACCAATCCAGAGGTGGACCACAATCGACTAACACCTGGAAAACCTGATATTTACTGTGTCTTGAAAGCCTATGTGTACAGTATATTCTAGTTTTGTTACTGTAGATGTAGAAATATGTTGGTAGTCTCTTATTATTCTAATATTAGATTTCCCCGATGTACAAACGGTGTTCACTACACAGAATAGCTACTCTACCTTAGAAAAGGTTTTATATGCACGTAAGGCATGAAGCCTACTGGTACATGTCATCAAATTTAGTTACTCACTAGTAGTAGCTATTCTGTGGTTACTCACACGAAGTAGGTATTCTTTGTGCTATTTCGTACTGTACATTTCTGATGGTTAATTGAATGGTTTTAAACATTGTATACAGTATTTGTAGCTACATTACAAAAAGTGTAAAATATTTTTTGAACAATGGAAAAGTGTTCTGTTTTAAAATTATGTAATTCAAATAGTATATTTATCAGCCGTTTTTTTTTTTGAGGTTAGATTACTAAATGAACCATTCAGCATGAATTTTGGCGCCAGACTTTCACGATATCCGGTTATAAATACAATACAAGGTGTTTGGAGAGGGTACGTAATTGTAGGTATTAAAATAATTTTTATATTGGGTTTGATTTTTTATAATTGAGTTATATTTTTGTGTTTTATCTTTATAACAATACAATACAATTTAAAGAATTTAATAATACTTGTCTTTCAGATTTGTTGACATGGCTACTACAGAGAAAATCCCAAAAGTTGTGAAGAAAATTGGTACACACAGTGGAGTTTTTCATTGCGATGAAGCTTTAGCTTGTTTCATGTTGAAACAGCTGCCAGAGTATGAAGATGCAGAAATAATCCGAACTAGAGATGAAAATGTATGTATTTTTTCAATATATTTGAATTGAAAATTAGTTTCTAAATCTAATATTTGTGAAAAATATGTTTTATTTTTTCAGGTGTTAAGTACATGCGATGTAGTAGTTGATGTAGGTGGTGTTTACGATTACAAGAAAAATAGATTTGATCATCATCAACGTGGATTTGAAGAGACTTTTTCTACTATTCTTCCCCATATTGCAAAGAATAAAAATATTCGGTAAGTTTAAAATATCATAAACTGTTCGAATCTACAATGTCATATGACTAATGGTATTTAGATTAGTGAGGGGAATTATCGAACTATTCTATTGTTAAAATCTATTCAATGAATTTAACCTATAAATTTTTCATTCGAATAACTTTTTCTTTTGAATGATTTTTTTCATTTAAATGATATATATGTATTCATTTGATCATTCATTTAACCAAGAGCTGTGTGATATTCTAACGAGATGGTCTAGCTACCTGTGTACGAAGACTTACCTACCTGTTTTAGCTGATTGCATGCATTTTAATTACATTGTGGGTATCGTCAAGAAGACTGGCTGGTGTTTACAACCACATCGTTTCGGAGAAAGTTGTGCCTGTTGCCAAAAGCCCATAGGCTGATATTGTAAACAATAATTTGGCACAGATCCACGCTGCAGTAAACAATTTTGATCATCTTTTATTAGTACTTAGAAAACTGTACAATTCTGTTAATTGCTCACGCTTTATATAAAATATTGATGAAAAATGTAAAGAGATAGTTTAGTTATTAAATTATATTGCAATCAGGCCTGTTACTAGCGCTCAAGCAACTCAGACACCGTCTGACGGCGGCACTTTGCAGAGACGGCAAAACATTAAAGGCTGAGAAACTTCCATGGGTGAGGCTTTATATTATAAATTATCTATTTTTAAAATGATTCTTATAACGGCAATATTTTAAATATATTTTTTATAGCAAATGTATAGATATTATATATTTACAAGTTAATTAGACAAAAGTTATTCTTACTTTTTCTATTAATGAACTAATAACAGTTGGGAGTGAGATTAGAAACCGATTTTCTGAAATGTTAATTCCATTAATTGTTTATACAGGCTGTTGCTGTTAGAAACTTTTCTTACTGATCTTCAAAATTGGTAAATGAACCCCCTGTTGATGTTTTCCATTCAGATTCACTGGTTTTCCCTATGAAATGCCATAAAATGGTGGCTTTTGTTAAAGACATGTATCTTAGAGTATAAAACCCAACAAAATCTAGTAGTGTTGAGATTAATTTAGTATTTTTTTACCAGTAAGTATTCATTTCAATTTTCAGAATAATGTTTACTAAATTGCGCAGTAATGAAGAGACCGAGAATTTTCAAAGTACAAATATGTATAAAAAAAACATCAGGAACGGAAACTTTGATTGATAAAACTGTTATTTTTGTTACATTGGCTATCATCTCTGAACATATTAATGAAACAGTATTCAAATTTTGTATGAATATATATATATATATATATATATATATATATATATATATATAAACAACTTTATAACATATATGTGAATGCCTGAAGACCGGGGCTAAAACGGGTACGTAGTAGATCTAAGTAGGGTTAAGTAGACCATCTCATCAGAATTTCACTGGGCCCTTGGCTTGGATGTACCACTAAAATTAAGTGACTAAACTGAAAAACTTATTCTTAATATTGCCATATAGTTTCTCCCGCCAGTTACCCGTGCTTGGTTAATTATATGAATATAGAAATAAAATTAAAATGAAAAAAACATTCAAAAGAAAAATGCATTCGAAAAAAAAATGTATTCGATAGTTAACAATGTACTAATGATAACTATCGATTGTTCATTTCATTTCATAGTGCCTATCATTAGAATGGATACATATATTCGAATGAAAAAAATTCATTAAAATAAAAAAACTATCGAATGATTTATTCGTTAGTGTACAATATAATATCAATAACTATCGATAGGTCATTTCATTTGCTAGTACCCATCACTAATTTAGCTATTTGA
Organism: Sperchopsis tessellata; assembly: GCA_033557685.1. Lineage (NCBI taxonomy): Eukaryota > Metazoa > Arthropoda > Insecta > Coleoptera > Hydrophilidae > Sperchopsis > Sperchopsis tessellata. Next base: position 49,890 of record JAWQRN010000001.1, read on the forward strand.
GAATTGTTAGATTTTTTTATAGTAAGTTAGAAGTATAAGTTCAGTTTTATATAAAAAGTTTTATATAGAACGTAAATGCTGGCCTTGTAAGTTCAATTAAGGGGAATATCACCCATCAAAATATGGTATTAGTGTCTTGTTCACAATAAAAACTAAAAAAAAGATTTCTGTTTTGAGAAAATTTTAAAATTATTTAAAGGTTTACTTTGTACACTTGGGGACAACGTAAAAGTACATTAATTTGCGTAGGCTTCATGACCTAATTGTACAATGAATTGAAGATATGGAAAAGTAGCAACTTGTAGGACACTTTTATCTGTAAAGAGTGTAATAAAAAAAAATATATGTTTTAAACGCGAAGTTACATTTTTTAGATTGCAAATATATTGTTTTACAAAATTTTACATCATCGCTTTAATACAAATGGCTTTTCATTAAAAATAACTGCATACAAATGAACTTTGAATCCTTCATTGTATTTAATTTTCCTTTACATTTTTTCACCTGTGACTATAAAAAAAGAAACTTATCTAGCAACAAAAAATGAGTCGCCTTAAGTTCGGAATACTAATTCAAACTGTTACTAGTTGTGAAAAATTTCATTAGGTAAAATCTTTATATACGACTTTTTCCATGCAGACATGTTTTTCCCACCTTCCAAGGGTTTGAATAGGGTATAAAATCTTTAATAGTAAGTAGGTTTACTACACATTGTAAATAAGATGCAGGAACATATTTTAAATGTTCTGTTAAAATCTAATCTAAAAATATTTTTTTTTTCAGATTAAGTTCAGCAGGTTTAGTGTATGTTCATTTTGGAATTGAAGTCATAACAGAAATTCTAAAGAAGAAACATTTTGTTGCGAGTTCAGATTGTATCTCTAGATTATATACCGCAGTGTACGATAGTTTTGTTGAAGAGTTGGACGCTATAGATAATGGGGTGCCTATGTATGCTGAAGGACATCCAAGGTACAGAATTAACACTCATTTGAGTGCAAGAGTACACAGACTTAACCCAGAGTGGAATTCCGCTGACCCAGAACCTTCAGATGAATTGTTTAAAAAAGCAATGGAACTAGTAGGAACAGAATTTACAGATCAAATTGTCCTAGTAAGAATTTTTGTTAATAGAAACGTTTGATGAAAACATTTTGCTCTAAACTAAAATATATGAAATAACTTTTTAATTGATACAATTCTATATTTAGATATACTTCCTAAGAATAAGATATTTGGATATACTTCTTGAGAATGAGATATATTGTGATTATTGTATCTAAGGAAGTTTTTTGATGGGAATCCATTTTATGAGCCAAGGAGAAGAATACAATTTTTTTTAATAATTTGATACTAAGTGGCATCATGCCCTTTTACTCCAAACCTTTTGAGGAGTTTCTTACAACTCTACTAAATAATCATATTAATCATGTTCGTATATTGCCAGAGGCCCATCCCATGACGGCAATACGGGTGATTTTTGTTATCTGCTTTCTGACACTAATGACTGCTAATGTTTTGAATTTGTTGGAATTTGAATACATTTAACACCAAAAATATCAATTTGTTATCCTTAAGATGGATTTATTAACTTGCATCACAATTATAACTTTTTTTTGACCACGTTACGTACATTAAGTTGGTTTGTATTTCTGGATGTGGGAACCAGCCATCTTATAGTACCAAACATCATCACAATGTGCCCAATCGTTTTTTTGTAAAGTGTTGTCATCGCTCCGTGTGTATAGTTTATTATGATCTGCCATGAAATGTTCCTTAGTACTAGCATCAAAATTTTGTCAATCAAGCTTACATGTTACATAAAGTGCTTCAGTGAAATTTACACTTTGATTCTTCGTTGAACCATCTTTTATCCTCTTAAGGTGTAATATCTATGAGCTTAGGTCTGCCACTGATTCAACACATTTAGGAAGTACAGTGAACCCTCGAGTTTCTGGAGTTCAATTTAACGGACTTTGGATTTAATGGACAAAATTTCCGGTCTTTGTGTCAAATGTGCAAATTAACACCCAGTTAATTTTCAAATGCTTTTAACCAAGATTTGCTTATACTTAAATTAACAAGTTATTTTTTTTTTATTAATTCACTTTTATTTTTAACAAAGTTTAGCGAATAGGCTGTATGTTGGGAAAAACGCGATAGTAATTTCACCGACAAGACACTGTTTATGACACGGTATCATGAACAAGAAGGCACGATTCAAAGCACCAACGGAACAATATGTGTACCCGTGTTATAATTTACTTAGACATTTATGTGTAGTACTAATGGAAAAATATGTTTTTTATAAATATATCATAAATTTAATTCACACTTTTATTTCACACATGTTATTCTATTATTAGCACTTTTAAGAGCTTCTCGGCACCTATAACTAGCACTTTTCAGAGCTTCATGGCAATATATAATTACCACTTTTAAGAGCTACATGTCTTAATAATGTCCCCTGCAACAGTGGACGAAACTTCGGCAAAACCAAAAACCAACACATGGTTATCTCCCGGAAAACCTGAAGATATATCATAAATTTATTTGACATAGAGAACACTTCGAGTTCAACTTGAAGAGGGATAATTTATTACACTTGCAGTAGGTACTAGAACAAGCACATGCCAACAGTCCATTTTGTGGTGTTTAAATAAAAGAAATATGAATTTAGTGTTTAAAAGATATTTATCTGTTACATATCTCATTTTTAATGGATCATTTTATAGTATTTTTGTATAAATTATTATTTATAAATTAATACTGCGGAAGTAAAAAAAAAACAAATATTAATACTTTGAAAAACTTTATTGATTTAAACACAAAAGTGTTGAGAGTTTTTATTATTAATTAAAAATAAATGTTTATAATGTTTTAGTTACACACCAATACGTAATATAAATGAACACACGTAAAAAATAATCCCCGATTGATCACTGACTGTGAAATTTGTGTACTGTGGCGATTTCTCTGCCCGCATTAATCACGGTAAGCAAGCACCTACTGTTTGCCTTAAAATATCTGATTTGAAATTTTCGGATTTTACGTACAATCGCATTTAATGGATAACCGTTCCTCCCATGTAGTCCAGAAAATAGAGGATTCACAGTACTAATACATCACAGTTCATAAACAATTCATATCTACAGTCCATTTTTTAATCCATCATAGTCGCAGATGCATTCAAATCACCCGGCTTAATTTAATTATAGTTTGTTGTCTCACGTGGTTTTATTCAGTCTGCGATAGCTAATAATTAATTGATACGTATTATATTGCACTGTATTGGATTCTTGGATGCTTCTGGTTTTTTTTTTCAGCAGTTTACAAGGTTTGAGAGAGAGATTTTTCTTCTGCTTAGATGGTAAAATTTGGTATTCTGCAAGGTTCTGTCTTTCATTCCATTTTTTTTTTATAATTTACTCCTAACTCTATTTGTTTTCTATAATATTGGTAAGCAATCCACATTTTTGTGACGATACTCTGATATATTTACTTTTAACTAGTTCTTGGCAAGGTTAAAATTTAAACAATGAGATTCAGCAGAATTACTTATATTATAGAATGGGCGAGATAGTTGAACTTGTAAGTTTATTTTTCTATGACTCATTTCTTTATAACAAAGTAAGGTTTCGTACTGATATCAACAAGAAATGTGAGATAACTATCTGAAAATATTGGAGTGCAAGTTTTTAAAGGTCACATTCATATAGTATAGAAAATATTCTAAATTATGTGCCTTTGAACCTGAGGTGCTCATCTGTTATAGTTTTTAAATATAAATGTTTGCAGGTTAACACTAACCTGTTTAAATAATTTTTTTCATGATTTTTCGGTAGATGGGAGTTGTGTAGAGGTCAGTTTGTGTGATTCAGCTTTGTGGTTGTTGGCACATGGTTATGTAAATTTGCATTTGATATTGTATATATAAGCAGGTATAACTCACTCTGACTCCATCTCCTTTTGAACTTTGTATTGCATATGAATATTAACACAGTTGCTGCTAGGTGAGGCTCATTTTATTTATATTATATGAAGTGTGTTTTTTTAATTTTAACAGAACAAATTTCATATATGCCATCACAACTGTTCTTCCTTTGGTCCATGCTACCAGCTGATTCTCAATGTTCCTGAACTACTTGTATAGTTGACTAACTCCATTTAGTTTTTAAGAATGTTGTTTTTATTTAAAATAAAAAAAAATAGTACTCAAATATGGTGATTACATCTTTTTTTATAAATTATTGACTTAGTAAAACAAGTCCTTTTGTGTTAAAAAAATATTGGTTATTTAGAGTGCGACAGTTTGGTGGCCTGGTCGACAAGTAGTGAAAGAGGCCATTCTAAATAGAACCAACCTACATCCATGTGGAAAAGTAGTTGAACTTAAAGAAAGATGTCCTTGGAAAGATCACATGTTATCCATTGAAGAGGAACTAGGAATCATTGGTGAATTAAAGTTTATTGTTTTCCATGATAACACTGATTCATGGAGAGTACAAGGAATTCCACTTCAGCCAGATAGTTTTATATGCAGGTATTAAGCCAAACTAAATACAAATAATGTTAATGTTGTTTCCAGATGGAAACACGGTTTCCACACAGAAGCAACATTAATATAGATAATAGCCGTGGAAGACTATTACATTTAAATACGAATAATCCTTATATACAATTTAATATGAATATAAATTCCCTTTATGTGATGATAAATTCGATCTCAATGAAGAGTTTACCAATGCTGGCCTGTACCAAAGATCTGAAAAAAAATCATTTGACAGGCCTGGAATGCAGTTTTCCGCGAAATTTAATTTTAAATACTTTTATTGGATCTTTTTATAGTGTTTATTATATACCATTGTTGTTGGGTTTACAGAGTATTTCTCCATGAAGACTGGAGAGGAGTAAGAGATAGTGAATTAAGCAAAATTGCCCAAATTGAAGATTGCATATTTTGTCACGCATCTGGATTCATAGGAGGCAATAAAACAAGAGAAGGAGCATTGAAGATGGCTTTGAAGAGTCTGGCTGCTGTACATGATAGGGATTAAATAGTTACTATTCTGGGAGCATAAATGTTTGACTATTTTATATCCACATCCAACTCAAGTTGTCATCGAGTATATTTTTTTGCTGTTTTGTTATATGCATTGGTACTTATACATTTGCATTGTACACTCAAGTAGTGATAACTTTGAGAAGTAATATGGTATTTAACATGTTAACTGTTTAATGATCTGAAAAACTTGTGTCAAAGCATATTAAATATGTATTCATTTTTTTTTATCATAAGTGAACATTTTATTTGTAATTTATTTTGTCACCATTGTAATTTAAACAAAAGTATAAAATATACAGATATAAATTATTTTAGTATTTTCACTCTAATAATCTATATTTAAAACAATAATTTTATGAATAACCGGTGTGAATTTTAATGAGGACATCAGGTATGACATTTCAGTACTTGTTAAATCAGTAAAGTGGTAAGTGCAGTTCTTTTTGGAAGTAAGTTGCTTTCTCCATTATTGGTATCAAACAGGAGAAATATTGAAAAGGTGGCCAAGTCACCAAGCAAACTCTTATACCAACTAATAATGGCCTCAAACATTATCAATATTTTATTTAAAATACAATAAGTCATTGCTTTGTGAAATTGATATTTAGATACAAGTATAACCTACCACTATGGGGGCTTTTGTAGACATGAGAAAGCATTTGACTCGAAGACATCTGAAGTGATAAAAGCTTTTCACCAAGAAACGAAATCAGTTCATTTGATATTGGCGTTAGACAAGGAGATGCCATATCACTGAAGTTGTTCAGTGCAGCTCTATAGTATAATATGTTCTAAACACTAGATTGGGAACATAAGGGCATTAAAATGAATGGAGGTTATCTTAATTGTTTGGGATATCAAGAACACATGATTGATCTAGATTCAGAAAGTACAAATGTAGACCTTAGAATAAATTTTAGGAACACGAAAGTGATTCTCAGTGAACTAACTATGCAACCTAATGTGGGAACCCTTATCAAAACTGTAATATTTTACATGTATTTGGACCAGCTTATAATGGTGGATGGATATATTTCTTCTGAGATTACGTAAAAAGCTTTCTTGGAGTACAACTCGCAGATGCAATGGAATTTAAAATGCAGGGTATATATCAGTGTGTTTAACTTGTGATGACATATGCTATTTAGACTTGGACATTACATTCCTCGCACATTTAGAAGTTGCAAAACATAAGAAGTATTGAGAGGTACATGATGGGACAATTTTACAACTAATATGACTGAAAAATTTGTTAGATCATGCAGCCCAGTGTCCGCTATTATTGCGGGAAAAGTTGAACCTACCCACACTGTTTTCAGGAGACCATACTCAATAACGAGAGTTGGCATGATGCTTATTCGGAAGAAGACAAATAACAGATGGCAGTTGTTCAAATATATAGGTTCACTACATTCCTGTGAATAAAATATCTCACAAAAAAATTAACTTAGTCCACCACAAATTAAAAACACAAAGAATTGGTTAAACGTTCTTTACATATTAAAAAAAAAAATACTTTTAAGAATCTGTGGAATTATTCTAGTGTAAGAAGGTGGAATACAATGTCCTCCTAAAAATAAAAGTAAAAAAATAATAATGAAGATAGACTTACAAATTCTTATAACAAAATGAAAAGAATATGAGATATTGTGAAAAAATGCGTGCACTTCTAATGATCTCAATTTACCGACTGTTCAAGATCTGAATAACTATTTTATAAATTGCAATACAAGCCTATTTACAGGCACTGTTGATGAATATCGGTGCAGTATTCCAAACGGTGACGGATCAATATTTTTTATTCTACATCAAAAGAAAAAATTTCAGAGATTGTTAAAAAACTCAAGAGTAAAAAGAGTACTGATGAAGATGAAATCTACTCTACACTCCTGAAGAAATTCATCCTAAATTTTACTGAACCCCTGATGGATAGAATTAACACATCTCTACTGTGTGGGATTTATCCAGAAGTTTTAAAAATGGCCATAGTAATCCTCTGTTTAAAAAAGGATGAAGAAAAAGTTGTTTCTTATTACAGACCAATGAGTTTAATAAGCTTTTCAAAAACGTTTTAATACAGTGTGTTTGTAAGAGTATATAAATTTATAACAATCTAATACAATACTGAATTCCAATTTTTGACTTGATAAAAATCATATATTAGGCAATGGATTAGGCCAATCTCTCATATGGCTTGTCTCTGGATTTCATTGAGGCATTGTCAAAACCAGAGAGATACGTCTTTCACAGGCAACCATGGATGTCAACCTAGCTGTCTGTTAGAAAACAAAGTAATATATCATTGAGACGGTATTATTCACGCATTATCTTATAGTGATCCTCAAGGAAGTGTATTGGTACCTGTTTATATTCTTCTTGAATGACATGCCCCAGTCAATAAAAGAATTGCAAAAAATTGTCAGCTATGAAGACAATATATTTGTTCTGGTTATTGCCAATGTATAGCTTCAGATGGTAGTTAAGGCTAGTAAAACCCTTAAAGCCCCACAATATTGGTTCATTACTTATATTGAACACTATGAAGACAAAATGTGCCATGTTCTAGGCCTCAAATACCTTTAGTACACAAGACTCTGTGTGACTTGGTGATGTTCTCAATCACTAGGAAACTGCAAAAGTCTTAAAAATACTTACTACATGTGCCTGAAGATATTCAATGATCTTCTGCAGATATCCAAAATCATTTTTCTCTAGATGAATTTCATGAAAGATGAACAATACGGACTTTTTGTGTAAATTGTTTTGGATCAACGTTTTTGGGTAACACATTTTTTGTATTATTTTTTGTACATATGTATGATGATGGCATTGTTTATTCCAGAATTATTATGGATATTGATTACTTATTTACCTATGGCTGTAGGATTTTAGTTGTTTGCCTTTTGTATAATTACGTATGTTATCTATGATTCAAAGTTTTTAGTACTTGTGCAGAATTCCACTTATAAATGTTTTACTGTTCAATAATTTAACCATAATTGAAAAACAGTTTGGTAAGAGAAGCAAAGTGCCATCCTTGGAGCCAAATTTGCAGATATGACTCATTCTTATTCACGAGAATACATTAGTGATTCTTATTGGAGAGACAGCCCAAGATATTGTTAACTAGATCGAGGTGTATCTATAGTTGACCTCTATAATCTATTATTGTCTTCCTTAGATATCAAACCAACATTAACGTTTTTTTTTTTGGAAATATGCTACTTTTGAGAACACTCAGAGATGTTAGTATGGAATCTGATCTATATGGTTCAGTTTTGGAGAGGTATGCCAGGATCTGCTGTTATTTTAAAAACTCTAAACAGAGCACTGCGTGTGATGTTTAGAATGGGCGAAGTGGATTCATGTAGGGATGGTTTTGGTAGAAAAAAGATTTGAACATTTCCAGCCATATATATCACTTCAATGTTAAAATATGTTTCTAAGAACCAATACTTGTTTGAATATAACTTGTACATGCACGAGTATAATAACAAACATAGAAAATAATTTAAGCCTTACACACTAAACTATGCTAAGTATTTGAATAGCCCTTTTTATCCGAATCTTATTTAAGTCCCTGAGAGTATCAGAAAGCTTGAAATAGAGTGTTCATTCAAGAAGGCCATCAGGGCTCTTTGTCTGTCTGGCATGTTTGATTCTTTGATGGAATTTGAGCAATATCTAGACAATTTTTTGTATGTTTTGTTTTCTGGTTTTTCGAGTCTCAGATTTATGGAGCACCTCACTATCGTTTCTGTGTAATATATTTTGTGTTAATTTATTTGTGTATTTATTTGTTTGATGCTTGATTCATTTGTTTACTTTCATCTGTGTATGTACTTGGTTTGATTTGTATAGATTGTAAGTTATTATTATTGTGAAGGTACTACTACTGTGAAGGGTGTTGGAATGTTCTGTGGAGTACTCCTCATCTCTGCTATTAAAAGTTGCTCAAGTAATTTACACTGATCTCCATTTACAGGTCTCCATACAAGCAGCCTTGTTTATTCACAGTTGATTGTTTTGAGAATATACCCAGAGATTTTCTTGAATCTTTGTAGATCTATAATTTCCCAATATACATTATGTTACAGTGCGGTGAAGTCCCTATTTTGATCAAGTGTAAAATATATGGAATTCGGAACGAATTATTAATTTCTTATGGGTTTAAATGGTTCCATTTATGTTGCTTCCATTTAGAAGTGTCCTTCATGTAACCAGTTAATCTTGTAAAATTGCGTATGTGGATTCTCTTGCAATTTTATGTTTTAATAGATAAAGGACAGTCTTTGCCAAGGGAATGATTTGGTTTTGTGATTTTAAATTTCTTAGAGAAATGACAAAATAAAACAATTTTTTGTTTTAAGTATATACATAAAAACTCATATTTATTCTCATTATTATAGTTACAGAGCAAATAAACAGAAGGACTTATTAATATTTTAAAAGAAAAATACAATAGCATTGTATCTATAAAACATAAAGAGAATTCCCTCTACCAGAAACATTTTTGTCATTAAAGAAAGAGGTATGTTACTATGGAAAATTAGTTTTAGGGTAAAAAATAAATAGGTTATAGTATTTTAAATATGTACCTTATGGATATTTACAAGTTACATAAAAAATATAAAATATTTTCTGAACATTGTTGTATTATAAATTTTTTTTTATATATATATATATATATTTATATCCATTAGGTATATTATTAAACATTAGAATAAGACATGGATAGATAAAATAGATTCAAGTTTGTCTAGTGTATTCCTAACATAGCATGGCAGCTTATATACACATAATAATAAATAAAATTTATCTACAAACAATAAATATAACACTATACAATAATTAACATAGTTATCTAAAATATAGAGTTAATAATTAAAATACTTCTTTGCGAAAACTAAATCCGTACTGATCACATTTCATCCTTAGAATTCTCGCAAGTTGTGGTGGCCCACAGTAAAATACGGTAACTTTGCCTTTCTTTTGGTCAAGAATTTGTTTGAAAACTTTATCCCAATTTGGTCGACCAGCGTTAGTTCTTGTTTTTAATCCTGTGATAAGGTCCCGCTTTTCCTGAAACATTATTTCAATTTTACACTGTGACACATTGTCTAAACCTTGGGATTACCTTTTCATGAAGTAAATCTAATGCCAACTGTAGGCCTACTGCTTTCATGTCTGTTTTTTGGAGAGCGCTGGTGATGTACATGTGCATATCTAAAAATCTTTCCATTGCACCTCCTAACTCTGCTTGTTCTATTTCCAACTGAGACAACAAATTAACAAACCACTCAAATGAACGTTGGTCTCGGTTAATCCAGAAGAAATCGACCTACAAAAAATGTTATGATGTTCAATTAAAAATATAAAAAAATAAACAAATGCATTTGTACAGCAAATAAATTAAAAAATATAGCCTTAGTTAATATGGTCTTCTTTAATTAGTATATTTTACACCAACATCTATTGCCCGTGAGGTGTGGAAGGTTGATGACCTACAACCATCTATTATCATCGTATTAAATAAAACTGTGGTGTACTGTTTCCCTGAAACTGGAAACAATAAATCACGTTCTTTTATTTACTTACAGTTAATCACGACATCCTTTTTCAGAAACTAGAAATTTGCAGTGTCAGTGGTCTAGCTTTACGGCTTATAAGAAATCATCTAATAGCTAGGTTACAGGTTGTGAGAATTGGAGATTCTGTTCGTACTATGTAAAAGATTACAGATCGAATATCACAGAGGATGCTTTCATAGAATCTGAATGGCAGAGTTATTTTATATGCGATGATGTTGTTTGTGGGGGGAGTATCACCTCGAAGCAGGTAAAGGATTTATTGTAAGTGCGATTTTCACATTATAAAGGATAGGCTTGATATTAACATACTCGGTTTGAATTACAACAAATTCATCTTCATAAGATTTTTCAAACGAAACGGTGAACTGGATTAATTGTAAAATGTTAACCTGCAATTGCTTTGAAAACATGCGAGCAGTGGATAGAACTAACAACTATCTTGGCGTTGTCACTGACTCACTCTAATTAACGGTACGACGAATACATATCATTAACTGCTACTAGGTTGAGATCTCTGTACGTATTTAGAAGACTAAGTAGAATAATGACTATACAAATCTTCTCTTTTTAGTTGACCGATTTTATAATGGGGAGGACAATCAATGGAAGAACAGTCCTGGAATGTATATTTAACCAGAAACATGTAGATCTAGAGTTTACTGATGATGTTTGTTGATTAGCAGAGAATCAGTGATACTGGCAGATTCGTCTAAATAAGGTTGCAGAAGTGGAATTAGCTATGGGACTGTGAATAAATGTAGGAAAGACAATGATGCTTCGTATGAACACATGGATGTAACCGTGGAAGGGAGGGTTGTTCAGGATGTTGACAGATTTTTTTACCATTGAAGACGTATGGATGGAGCTGGTGGTTGTGAAGAGGATATAAAGAAAAAGTGGAAAACAATGAGTTCACTCTTAGTTAGGATTAGGCCAAGGTGATTGTCAAATTTCACAATTAATTATCCATTGTTCCAAAATGTTCGATTCATTATTCGATGTTCTTATCAAGTAATCGATTAATTGTAGATTATTTTTTAAATTTATTAAACAACGATTAATCAGTTATTTTTAATATTTATCAAACATTGATTAATCGATTATTTTATAGAAATCGAAACGAAATCCCAGCCTTAGTTGGGATAACGTCTGCACTAATAAATGCTCATGAGAATTTCTTTTGGCCCGACACAATATTCATTGTTTTACTATAGTGAAAAAGTCAACAGGAACTAGTGCATATCGTCATTATAAGAATGAAGTGGAAGTGGATGAGACACACTCTAAGAAAGCCTTATGAGGACATGCCTGTAGGCCTTCCCTATAATTGGAGAAAAAGGAAAACGCCTGTGGATACTTGGAAGAGAAGAAAATGACATGGCATGATGTCAAGGTGTTTAGATGTTGCGGATGGCAATTAACAGTAAACATAGATGAACTGCTTTATTTCACCAACGCTTGTGGTGAAAATAATTTTTTTCTTTACAACATGGCAAACTTATTGTATCCACAGATAATCATTGGCTAAAAATTTTCAGGCGAGTTCTAAAATTCATATAATATAACTAACCAGTTAGTAACTACAACTAGTTAGTCTATACATTTACAAAATACGCTTAAAATAAATATAAAGGTTTGAGACGTATTGAATATGTCAACTCATTTTATTAGTTCTTTCCCCGCACCTTAATACTGCCGTCCAGCAGTTTATAGATATGAAACGCATACAACATGAAATTAAATAAACGTACATAGTTTTTTGTGAGTGCAGTCGACATCTGCTGAGATTCGCTCTTCATACTCGTCGCAACAGTGAAGACAAGTTACCAATACACAGGAACAAAGTAAACATAAAGTTTTTCGAGAACCGAAATAACTATAAGCCATTGAGTTGACATCTTCGGTAGGTCCTGCAAAACTTTGTATTTTCAATTATTATTTAGAGTTAGGTAGCGATTGAGCGGCTGAAACCTAATCCTCCAATGCCCTATATGTGTCCCCAATTGTTTGTATTAACTAGTGTGTTCCTCATAGTAATCATCGTGCCTTCCTTACAAATCGCAGAATGTCCCGATATTTGCCATTCCTTTTATTCTCCATCCTCAGGTTGGTTGATCCTTAGATTCTAAGTCACTGCTGATTGGGAGCTGAGCAGTGACACAGAAAGTGCTGCTCTGACTTATTCTCATATCTCACATTATCTTCATCTTATGCAAGTGATTTATAACTCTATAGTATCATCCAGTGCACCCTATATAGAATCTCACCTTGTTCTCTAATCTTTACTTTCATAGATACATCAAGTAGTGGTTTTGGTCAATTCCCTCAGACCTACCTTCTCTAGTATATCTGCTTATTCTATACTCACAGGCCAGTCTGCCCAGAACATCTGAGACCCCTGCTGTCTGAAAAAATTGCCACGTTCTATGCAGGAGGTTTTTCTGCATAATAGTGTAGACCTCGACTTGGAAGACAATAGTATGCGTATCTATAGGTATAGCCTTAGTGATTTGCAAATTCTGGTAACATACGCATGGTCATCATGATATTTATTTCCTTGTAGTATATTTGTAACTCATCTTTGCCTCAGTAGCGATATAAATTTCTAACCTCAGCAGATGCAGATCATAATTGGTTGTTTGTGTAAAATTGCTAAGACTAAATCCACAATTTATAAAGTATGTTAAATTATTTGTTAATTTTGCTTCTGTATTATTGTAAAATATAAGAAATTTAAGGATTTTATCTCATTGATTTTGGAACAAAGTTCAATATTAAGAACATTTTAGTACAAGATAATGAAATCTGATGCAGGGAAGAAGGTCAATACAGCCAGTGTAATACACTGTTAGATATGATAAAAAAAACTAATTTAAGTATTAGGGCAGCTAATAGACCTGTTGTGACTATAGGTAGGCCATTTATGCGATGTATTTTGACCTAGTAAATGTCCTTTGTATTGGTGTAAACTCCACGTTACTTGAGATCAAAGTCCATCATTGTATGGATCTAAGAAAAATTGAGGATAACAATATCATCTATCTAAGTAATGAGCGAACAGGATGTTTTTTTAATGATTGTTATAAATATATAGGCACAATCCAGTCAATCCGTCACTTACCACTTTTTATTTACCAAATGAGTAAATTTTAGATTGTAGAGGCTCTGAGTAATGACCTATCTCTTAGTTGTCTTTATATCTTCTGTTATTTGATTTTGTTCAAATGTTATTTGCTTAAAATAAAACATAAATACCTTTCGTAAGTTCATTACTGTAGGAGGAATCTCACTTGCCCAGCTAAATTTGCATTTTGGGCAACAATGTCTAGCCTTCCAATACCTATGCATAATGGACTGCAATATTGATGCAAATGGTGTTACTCCAATGCCTGTTGCTATGAGAATAGCATGCTGAGCCCTAAATATATGACTTGATGGAGCACCGTATGGACCATCTAAGTATATCTACAAAAAAAAAATGATTAGAAAATGTTGTAGGCATACACAAAAAACACTTCAACGTAGTTATGAAGCAACATAATAAAATGATAGATTTGTTGATTGATTGAAATTAAAATATTAGATTCTATTTTTTTAAAACTGATTTAATATTTATCTATTACAAAAGTTTGTTAAGTTATCTTAAGTTATAAGTTACACTTTATTCTGTAAACTTTATTTTTTAAAATAGTTCAAATATACGAGATTTGCAATGATTTTAGCTCCATAGATTTTACTGAGATATATTCCTTCAATCATATTGACCAACAAACTACAAAACACCATGGTATGTGTTATATATGGTATGCTCATTGATGATGTAGTCAGGCCCAAGCTGTTTTTCGTAATACAAACTGTCAGCTATGATCATAGTAAGGGTAATTTACTAATTACTAGACAAATTTTAAATGTAAACAAGTAAGAGAAAATATCAATAGTTAAAAATATGCCCGTTGTTTTTGAAGATTCTCCCTCATGGATATGGCACGGTTGGTCAGTTTTCCCAACGATCAACTGATGTGCATACCATATAATAATCATATCACAATGAACACACGTCAAATATTTAATTAATTTGATAGGTTTCTAGTATTTTTGAGCATACATTACAGAAATTTTATGCATTTATAAAATTATACTTTATGGATTTTAAGTCCTGTAGCACCTTGTAAATATTGGCATAAAATGATCTTGTTTTTAATCTAAGTATAAATTTAATTTCATCAATATTAACAAATGCTTTTTATTTGAGGAATATGTTGCACAACCTCCATCATGCAACCAGAAAACATGCAAAAAAAAAACAGAACTAAAATACACAACACATACAGAGGAAAGAAATTGTCTCTTAACAAGAAATGTGAGAACTTAAAATTTTGAACTATTTTCTAGAAAGACCGCATAAACTTAGGAATGTATTTTGATATATGTTATATAAAATTGCTTAATAAATTACAATTTATTTTATGATATTACTAAGTGGAAAATACATCCAAAGAAATTCTCACATTTGAAAGATACCTGTTCATATTTTGATAACAAAGAAAATTGGAAATAGTTGAGGAAATGAACGTCAAGCAACATTTATATAAAAATCACCTCTGTTACTCTGCTACTAATAGGAATTTTTATTCGTAGTTCAGTATATAAATCATGTATTTTCGCTGCTGCTATTGGTACCTTTTTAATCTTGTTCGGCTGGAGAAAAATAAAATAAAAAACATTATAGTTGTAATTTTATATAATATTAAGTTATTAGTTTCATATTATTTCACAAATAAAATTTTCTGCAAATATTAAACACTAAATGAGAACGACATTGTAAAGTGAGTAAAAGAAGAGCATTAATGTTATTGGATTAGAATACAGTGGTAGGTAGAGTGGAGTTGACAAAAGAAAGCCTACAACAGCATGTTAATTTTGCAGTGTCTAAAAATTTAAACATGTGATTAGGGTTGAACCGAGACTAAGCACCCAAGCTTAGAGAATATTCAGTTACTTGGCAAATACACACATGCTCACACATATTGTTTATTATGAACATTTATTATGAAACATAATTTTAAAACAGCCAGCCATGTACATTCAAAATAGTGCTTAATTTTCTGTGAATTATATCTTTTTGTGAGTAAATATAATCCAAATAAACAAACGCCTGTACGAGGTTATATAATATTTAGAACTCCCTATTAGTTTCTATTGTTTATTTTCTTAAAAATGTTTTTTTTTTAATTTCATGATAATTTACATATTACAAACTTAATTTTTCATATTGAAATATCCAAGGTTTCATAATAGCTGTATTTTTGAAGTGCCCGTTTATATTTGTTATTATTGTATACGTAAGTTAATTTTTGTTATTACAGCAACTACTCTATTTTTAAATACATTATTTTCCTCATTCCTGTAGCTGGTACATATTGAATAAATAAAATATATTTCCATATACATATCGATGAATTATTTTTTCTTGAACTATTATTATTTTTAATAATATTTTTAATAGTTTTTGTTTATTTTTAAATAATAGAAAATTATTTAATTCACAACATTAAATTTAGTTTAGTTGCACATTAAATTAAAAGCAGTATGTTAGGATAGATTTGTGAATTGATAAATTGCATACAAAGGGATAGGGCCTCATGTACGATTTCATCAAATGGTCTTAAAACTAGATAAGTCTCCAAATAATGAACCGAAGTTGCTATGGACCAATAAGTCTTTTTTATCTGTTATCAAAAATTTGCATTAAAGATGTGTTGAGGATATGAGGATCTATTTTTGATTAACCTATGAATGCTTAACATAATCAAAAATAAATTTAAAATTTGGTAAACAAAATTTTGGTTTGCATTAAACATTCCTGGGGAAATATGCGTTTTCCCTTAAAACTCGTAACATATTTTTATATCCGAAGAAATAGGATGATATAATTGCGTTGGAAGAAAGAAGGTTATGTCAGGACTTAGGTACACTAAAAAACAACTGTGGAAATGTTTTATAATATGACATATTAAAGATCAAGCATCTGTAAGTACTCAAACAACAAGTTTATATTTAAAAAAAGTAATATAAACATGTAAAAACATATAGAGTATTAAGAAGAATTTAGCTAAGAACAAATAAACATAGGCACAAATAAATCACCTCTGCTATAAGTATTTCATTTATTATTCCGTCAATTGTCAATGGGGGTTCATTGTTCGCCAATTCACCTTCAACGATGGGCTAAATGAAATTTATAATTATAAAATATAAAAACATATATAGTATTAAAAAGAAATAAGCTAAGAACAAATAAACATAGGCACAAATAAATCACCTCTGCTGTAAGTATTTCATTTATTATTTCGTCAATTGTCAACGGGGGTTCGTTGTTTGGCAATTCACCTTCAACGATGGGCTAAATGAAATATATAATTATGGGTATTACATTTTTCGTAAAATAATAATAAAGAGATTACTTACTTCTAGAGGTTTTCCTACTGGATAGTTCATAGGTTTTAAAGGCATAGCTGATGGGGAAAATTCAGTAATTGGTCCCAATCTTCCTTCCTCAAGTATTCTATCAGGATTGGACGATGTATTTGAAGTTAAACTTAAATTTGTATGCTGACGTCCTAAAACTCCAATGCAAATATGTTATTTTAACTTAAATTTATCATCTATACCAGGACTGTAAATATGAAACTGGAATTTGCTCATAGATGGCCCTAGTTGTCTATGTAGTGACTGTCAAACCGCGTGATTGGCGCCTTTTTCTTGTGTTTACATTTGTCAAATAATTTTAACTCCCAACAATACAAGTTTCATACAATAACTTATTTGTTCATTGCGTTGAACATGTCGAATTTTGTGCCTGAAAACTACGATTTGCAGACAGCATTGATTTTCTGTTACCATTTGAAGAAAACTGCTGCAAAATCACATCAAATGCTTGTTGAAGCTTTTGGTGAACATACTTTTGTTAAATCACAGTGCTTTGAGTGGTTTAAAAAATTCAAAAGTGGCGATTTTGACGTGAGAAATGAAAAACGTGCAAGACCACCGTGAAAGTTTGAAGACACCGAATTGCAAGCATTGTTGGATCAATTAAATGTGACACGAGAAACCGTCTCCATACGTTTGAATGCCATGGGAAAGATCCAAGAAGGTGGGAAAATGGGTTCCTCAGGAACTGAATGAAAGACAGCAGGAAAACCATAAAACCACTTGCAAAATGCTGCTCGCCAGGTAAAAAAGAAAATTATTTCTCCATCGAATTGTGACTGGCGATGAAAAATGGATATATTTCGAGAATCCTAAGCATAAAAGATCATAGGTAACTCCAAGCAAACCAGTGACTTTGATTGCAAGGCCAAATCGCTATGGACGGAAGACAATGCTCTGAGTTTGGTGGGACCAGAAGAGTGCTATCTATTATGAGCTGCTAAAACCTGGCAAAACTGTTAATACTGAACGCTACCGACAACAATTGATGGATTTGAATCAAGCATTGCGTGAAAAACGACCAGAATATTAAAAGAGGCAACACAAAGTGATTTTACTTCATGATAATGCACCGTCGCACACAGCAAAACCGGTCAAGGAAACGATTTAGGCGTTTAGTTGGAAAATACTTTCGCATGTGGCTTACTCACCAGACTTGGCTCCATCCTATTACTACTTATTTGCATGGATGGGACACGCACTTGCTGAGCAGCTCTTCACTTCTTACAAAAATGTACGAAAATGGCTCGATGATTGGTTTACCTCAAACGAGCAATAGCTTTTTTGGCGTGGCATCTACAAATTACCAGAGAGATGGAAAAAATGTGTAGCTAGCAATGGGCAATACTTTGAAAAATATATTTTTTACGATCTTCAGACAATAAATGTGTATTTTCTATAAAAAAAATCCGGTTCCATATTTACAGACCTGGTACTATGAGGTTAATAATAATAAATAAGCAAATATTGATTTTTGATCCAGTAGGAACATACCAACTAAATAAAAGCCATTTATATCTTAATCTAAACCATTTTGGACCAGGATCAGTCAGTCCACTTAGTAAAGTGTCATACAGACTGCTCTAGCTCCTGGCCTACTAATACTCTACTGAAAGGTCACCACGTGTGAAACAACTGACCCCAGGTCACCATAAATTATTGCGTTGATTCAGGAGGCACAAATCTTACCAAATAAAAAAAAACAAATCTATTAATATAAAAAAAAATATACTATACAAATCTGAGAAGCAAAATCTGATGTCATACATGATACCTAAAGTTGGTTAGGTAACTACTGCAGGTTTTTACAATTTTATATGAAAAATTAAGTTTAAAGAGTTAGGATTGGTGAAGTCATGACAATAATATACTCCTAAACCTAGTGTTTAGATTATGTATATCCGTTTGATATCGAGGCATTTACAAATGATTTGCAACTATATAAAATTTGTAAGTTACTAACTACAGTTATTACTAAATTAGTTATATTATCTTTGAAGCACATTTTATAATCTATTATAACTGCTAGATTTTTAACAGGACCAGCAAAAAATCATTCAATACAGTCTCACGCACATGGAAATTACCAAACAAAATATCAGATTAATTATTTATTTCAAATAGTGATCATGAGCATAATCTGGAATTTTAGGTAGATCTACATTGTTAAGCCTAGCTGCTCCTAAATGACTATTATTCGCGTTATTAGTTGGGTATCATTTGCGTAGGGATGAAACTTATACGATAAAATGGAAAACTGCATGTTCGCTGTTTATGTAGTAAAAATAGAGCTCAAATTAAAGGGTGAGCGGTTTAGATAACATATTGTCATAAATTAGTATTTATGTATTATTTAATAAGTACTGTGTTATCCTCAGTAATTATTATTTGATGATTTTCTAACACATCATTACAAACTAGATGAACACAGCAATTTGAATCGTTATTCTTGCTTAGATAATCATGAAAATGCTATTATATATTATATTTATTTTCTTGTAATTTCCCTTTTAGTTAGTTTTTGATATTTATGATCTGTGTTTTAATCAAGAGTAAAAGTAAAATATGTATTCACACTGTATTTGTCTTATATATTATGTTCAATAATTTAGTTAAGATCGATATAGTTTTCATTTTTGGTGTACACATGTTGCACTATAATTGTATGAATTATCTAAAATCTTTTCTCTTCTTTCACAACACAACCTATTTTGTTTTTGGGTATCTCAACAATCCACACACCTATGTTATCTGGATTATAGTTTTGAATTTATTCATGGCTAAATGAAATTTGTTGAAAACAATTTGGTTAATTTTGTAGTAGTTTAACTATGAGTTTGTAATTAATTCTTCTACGTCCTAAATATATATAAAAATGGAGAATGTATGTATCCTGTATTTGAATGCATCTAAATTTGGAAACACAAATGAGATACTTACCCATAGAGCCTAATGAACTGCTAGAGTTTCTGGTTTCACAGTTTTCAAGACTTGGTGTCTTAAAAGCAATAATAGTAGGCTTGTGTCGCATATATCTAAAACTTTGTGCCAGAGATTTATTTTGTGGGCTCAAATAGGCAAGGCCCAATGATTTTAGCCTGGCACGTCTTATTTGACACTCGTCAAAACTTTTCTCTGATTCAGACCTCATGTATTCTCTTAGCCTGAAAATGTGAATATATACAATAGATATACAAGTAACTATAAGTTGGGCAGAAATAAATGAATATAGATATATTTTTTATCAATAAATAAATAATTTTTTTTTTATACTGCTACATTTCCATCTGTTCCTAGAACATTTCTCAATTTTGGTTAATCTTTAGCTTGACATTTTTATATG
This sequence comes from Sperchopsis tessellata, assembly GCA_033557685.1. Classification (NCBI taxonomy): domain Eukaryota; kingdom Metazoa; phylum Arthropoda; class Insecta; order Coleoptera; family Hydrophilidae; genus Sperchopsis; species Sperchopsis tessellata. The sequence goes on from JAWQRN010000001.1 coordinate 70,378, forward strand.
TTTAAGAGACTTTCTTTTGCTGGCCGATCTGGTTAAAACCTGTGATCTAGATCCACCACATCTGTGCAGTCTTTCGAATCTCATTGCCCTGCCCCCCACAAACTCTGTTGCGAGTTGGTTTGGATGGTTATTTAGTCTCTCGTGGTATTTCACACTTCGTTTCGCTATTTCCTTGCCTCACAGCTTTGATTTGTAAGTTGTCGTATATGTATTTGTTTTGGATATATTGCAGTATGACGTATATTGATCTTCTGATTTTGGACTGAAATCTTTCCAATATTTCAATGATTGACTCACATGCGGTGCCCCACAGCTCTAGCCCATATGCCCATATAGGTTTTAGTATGGTCTTATATACTACTATCGTGCTTTCTTTTAATAATTGTGACCTTCGGCCAATAAACTATCTTATATAGTTTCTGGTTTAGTTGTTTTCGTTTATTCCATATATGTGTTCGGTCCAAATGCATACTCAAGTATTTTACTATTTTTGCCTGGGGCAGGTTCAGATCATTTAGTTGTACTGCTGGGCATGTTTCCCTGCATAGCGTGAAAGTAACGTGGGTGCTTTTTGACTCATTGACTCTCCACATTTTTAGCTACTTTTCCAGCCTGAGTAGGTATTCCTGTAACTGCCTTGATGCTGTTTCTGGGTCCTTATCTACTGCCATTACTGATGTGTCTGCATATGTTGCTGTTGTCATATCAGGGCTTGTAAGAATATCCGATGTGTATGCTGTGTACAGTTTTGGTACTAATACACTTCCCTGGACTACACTCCCTTCAATTGGGTACAGTTTGGACACGCAGTCTTGGTATTTTATTTTGAAGCATCTATTTTCTAAGTAGAATTTAAGGATGATATAGTATGGGTGCGGCGTGATCCCTTTTAGTTTGTAGAGCAGCCCGGTATGCCTTACCTTGACGAAGGCCTGGCTTACGTCTGATAGTGTTAACTACTCGATGAACTTGTTCCACCATTGAGTGTTGTGCCCGGAAACCGTATTGATGGTTTGGGGTCTGTTTGGTTAGGATGGTTTGGGGTCTGTTTGGTTAGGATTGGATGCAGCCTTTTTAGTAAGGTTTTCTCAAACAGTTTGGATAGTAGTGGTAGTAGGCTAATTGGTTTATAGGATTTTACTTCAGTTGCTGGTTTACCTGGTTTCTGTATAAGGATTATTTGTGCTATTTTCCATGCCATTGGGAAGTATCCGTTTGTCATTATTGCTTTTTGTCTTAATTCCTTCACTATCTTTGCAGTTATTAGGTCGTATCCGGAAAATTTTTTCTGGTCTAGCTTCTTGATTTGTTCTTTTACTTTTTCGGGTGTAATAGTCCTGATCGGAGGTGCTATTTGGAATGGGGCGTCTAAGAATTTGTTAATTTCTTTTTCCTCGTCTTTCCCCTGTTCTACAGAAAATGGTTTCAAAGTGTTCTGCAAACATTTCTGCCTTTTCCCGGTTGCTTTTTGCCCAACTGCCATCCTCCTTATTATTGAAGGAATTGGGGTTTTGGGTTGCTTCAGTTTTTTAGTTGCCTTCTACAGGGAGTAGTCACTTGCTTTTCTTGGCGATAGGTCTTTCAGGTGTTTTTGGACATTCTCATTTAAGAATTTTTTAATTATTCTTTTTAGTTCTTGTGATGCTTTGTTAAAGCGGTTTTTCTATGTGGGGTAACTTCTGCTTTGCTAAATTCTTCTTAGTTTTCTTTATTCTTCAATTTTTTCTCTGACTTTTTTTGTGGATACTCATTTTGAACTTGAGTCTTTTGTTTCATCTCTGGTGTTACTTCCCATATTGTTTGTATTAGTTTTGCTATATTTATTACTGCTTTTTCTATCTCTTCCGATGTTTCAAGTCTGTTGTCTACTTTTACTCTCTCTTCCAGTTGCTGTCCAAATTGGTCCCATCTGGTCAGTTTGTTGCCGAGTGTTGTCGGTCTTTCTTTGAGAATTAATTCTGTGTTTAAGGTTATGTTAGTTGGTGAGTGATCTGAAGATAGTTCGTAGCATGATTCGATGTGTAGATTATTGCGGGCTATTGCTTTTGTTACAAAGAAGTCGAGTAAGTCAGACATTTTGTTTCTCTGTTGACCAATATGTTGGTTCTTCTGTTGATGGACACTGTATGCTGTTATTTGTTATTGTTTGGTATAGTTGTCTTCTTCTTGGCAGTGTAAGCCTGGATCCCCAGTGTATGTGTGGCTTTCCAGTCTCCTCCGACTTAAAACTTTGGCCTAAGTAAGTTAAAGAATCTTTTGTAGTCCGGTCTTTTTACTTTGTGTCTTGGAGGGCAGTTTATTGCTGTTATTGTTATTGATCCAGTTTGGAGTTCTACTTCTGGTTGCCTGTATGTTGGCAGTGTTGTATTTCATAAAGCTTTATTGTTTTTCTTATTATAACGGTGGATGGTTGGTTGTGTACACTATAGTCCTTAATTCTGATGTAGTTTTTTATGTCATTCTCATCTCTGATATTAGAATGATATCTATCTTGTTTGTATTTGTGAAAATTTCTAGGTTTTGCCTACGTTCGGGCAAGTTGTTGGTGTTCCACGACGAAATTCGCAGAAATCTGGATATTTTACTTATTGCAGGCCATTGATTTAATTAGGTCGAACATTCGCTCTAACATTTTATCCATTGTTTTTTCAAACCTGTTTAGTATTTGGTCCATGGCTGTCAGTATATTTGGATTTTCATGGTTTTGTTCTTAGAAACGTAAGTTATTTAAAAGCAGATCTTTGATGGTTATTACACCTTTCACGGAGACATTTCTAAAACTAAGTTATTTTATCTAAAAACTGAGAAATTGACATGGGCATATTGTTGAAGAGGTTTTTGCTTCCTGTATCTTTGTAGAGAAATTAAAAAGTAAAATTCTTGTCATTAGGAACTTAGTAATATAGTATGTGTTTAGTCTATGTCAAGAAATATAGGAAGTATATAAAAATCAATGATATAAGTAAGTCGAGTATATGTATTTATTTACCAATTTTAACAAAAATTTAACTGGAGATATAACATAAGGGATTGCAATACCGTAATTAAATATATTTGTTACAATGAAATGCGGCATAGTTGATGAGTTCATTGTAAGTTGTTCATCGCTGTAACCAAATTAGATTAATGTCTTAGTTCTGTGCACCAAGGTAATAAACTCAGGCTGAATTCACAGCTGCTAGCTCTTTATCCAATCAGATTTTAAATATGTTAAAGCTAGGGGCTCTCACAGTTTCTTCTTATAAATTTTTCCACTGATAGAAAATTTTCTCTAATGTTGTACAACCTGCTTTCTTTAGTTTTTTGGAAAGGCCTCTAAGGTTTTCATTTATGTTATGTTGGAACAGTGCAAGTCGTAGGTCACTGTAGTAGACACCACTCAATAATTTATGTTTCAATTAGGTCTCCTTTATCTCTTTTAGCTTTTATTAGTATATTAATAGTTCAAAGTTATTCTTCGTAAGAGGCACTTTTTGTTTTCACTGGTATCTTTGACAAAGTATGGACTCCAGATTATATAAACCTATTCAAAAATCAGCCTTGTATATATTCTTATTGGTATTAAAAGACAGATAGTTATAAGTAAAAAAATAAAATGTGTACAGAAGTATATTCACTGGCGCCCAGCAGCACGGGTTGGCAGGCTCACCAGCCCATAGTAATTATAATTTTCCTTACACCCCCATTTCACATCATTATTTCGAGGGCTGAACAATATGTTTATTTGTAAACAAGTAAATGCAAGATGAATTTTTCAGAGGTGGGTAGTATGTAGTATTAATAAAAACCCTATATCCCTTGGCCCTGGTGCAAAAAATTGTTTCATGAATTTTTAAACTACCTTTATTTAAATTTTATTCAAAGTTGCCATAAAATACACAATTACCATAATCTATTATTCAAAAGCTCTTGCCTCCAGAGTATTTCATAATGTTGAAAATTTAAACGAAAAAATAACAAGCATCTAACATTTACCAAGAAGGTACATACAAGGATTTTTGTCATAAAAAATTTGATACATATATCAAATTTTTACAAATATGTGTTGTAAATTCCTACATGCTCTTATATCGCGTTTTCAAAGGCACAAATAATTTCTTTGTGGAGTGGCCCATAAAAAGGATTTTTTATCAATGAGTATATTTTATATTAAATATTTCATATTTACTTGTGATTTTATAATAGAAAAAAACAAGCAACAGCTATTTTTTTGCAAAAATATCACAAGGATAACACCAAAAGGTGGCAACCCTGGTTGTGACTTTAAAGTTGTGATTTTGTTATTATAAAAATATTATTTGAGCATAAATTGTATAGTATTGATATTTGTGAATTTTTAAATATAAACTTTATTTATAGTTTACTCAAACCTAAAAGCTGAAACAATATCTGCGAACAATACTTACACAAGCAGGCGTTCACGCTTTTTCGCTTTTGTTTGAATATCCGGCATAGATAAAGATTTTTCAAGTGGAGCTTTATTAGTAAATAATAGTTTATGTAGCTTCTTTTCTGGTGTAAGTTTTCGTGGTCGTCCAGGAAGGTCTGCAATAATTTATAAAATAGTTTACCAGTTATATTATGTATTAATTATTACACTTACCCGATGTGCTGCAAGATGCTCTGTTGTTAAGATCTCCTTGTGATGCAGATACTTTTGTTCCATCTTCTAATTGTATGCTTTCATTTGTGAAACCGACTAACTGAATACCAGGCTTTCGATTTTGGTCTCTCCCAGAGAAGGTACGAGTAATGGTTGTCTGAATCTTTCTTATCGGGTTCTGGTTATTGTTCTCTGCTTTACCATTAGATAGCAATTTATTTGGGACTTGTTGTGATGGTGTGAAGGGAGGAATTTCTCCATTATGCAGTTTTTCTTGCTCTTGTTCAAAGTATTCATAAAGTCTATTGGTCCATTGTCCAACTCCTCGAATGTGCAACCACATGTAGTCTAAAATTTTAACATTTTTTAAATTGGATTGTATACTTTTGGAGTGTTAATTTAAATTAAGCTAAGATTTTCATCTATCTATCTTATACAAATATTAGTTTCCAAACGTATATCTACAATTAAGCTGTATTGATTGTATAAATAAGTCAATACTCAATACGCAATTATTGAACAATCACTATTTAACATCATTTTCGCACCTTTTCTACTTACTCAATACTTTTGTACTCCTTCAGCAAAATTTTTACTTTCTAGTAATTTTACTCCGTATTGATTTTATAAATTGTTAATCTGTTAAAAAAGGTTGTTTTTATAAGCAGGTGCAAAATTTGTTAACATATTATATACATATGTATTTTAGGTTTTAAATTATAAGCCCAACCTTAGTGTTATTCTTGTGAATGAAAAATTAACAGATAAATATTCCTGATGACAGTAGGATATTAAAGGGGTAATATTCTCTGGAAGATTACAATATTACAATTTAAATTTGATATAGTATGTACAATAATAGACTATAAATATAGTACATGCACTTACTAATAAACTTAATTGCAATGATAAACACAATATTTCAATAATAAAAAATTTACTAGTCATAGAAGCCCTGAATTACAGATTTGCATACAACTGTCACCCATAGGAGATAATATGTTTTAAATGACTGCAAAGGCAAAACACTTTTAAAGAACCAAATGTTAAGATACCCAGGTATGTATGATAAAGCAAATTTGTATCGCTCGTGAACTCGCAGGTGGTCAAATAATGAAAATATACATAATGAAATTTTTTTTTTGCAAATTTAGTATTTATTTGTTAATTTTTGAAGGATTTTAAAAATGAATCTAAAGAAGTAGCAAATCTGTCAAGGTGTAAGATGTTAAAGCTTTTAGACATTCAATTTATAGATGAACTGCTATATTCTCATTTTGGCTATTTGAGCAGAGTTGCGAGTATTATTGACAATTTTGGACATTAATACAATGTCAGATAAAGTACCTTGATAATATAGTAATATATTTGAAAATGTATGTAAGTTTCATTCAATTTAGAAAATTACAGGTTGAATTTGCAAATAAGAAAATTAGTAAATTACTTAAAATTTTCCTGATGCGACCTGTTTAAATATAGTATTGTAGATTCCATACAGTTGAACATCAATTAACAGAAGTAAAGAAAAGACTCGCTCAATTATGTTATATTCGAAGTTATATATGAAGGTTACAATATTCGATATATAGTTACTACAAACTAAAACTAATAAAGGTTGGATATAAGCCCTGAACAAGGACAGAGCGAACTGGTATGAATGCCTGGGATCATTTTTTGATGTGAAATTTAAATTTGGTTAGTCGATTGCCATTAGATATCAAGTGACTCCAACTTGTGCTTTACACAATCATAGCATACCTTTATGGTTAACTTGGAAATAGTTGTTCAATGACTTCAGTAACTAGTAGAACATTTGCAGAGCTCTCATCAAGCAACTTATAAACTGGTACGATGTGTGCTTTTTTTCAACAAAAAGGATAATGTTCCTTTAGCAGTAAATGATTGTAAATAGATGCGAGGGCGAATGAGAGAGATCTTGCATAATTCTATATTACTGATGAGTGTTTACCAACCGGATCACGCCCTTTATTTATGTCCACTCTCTGAAGGACAGTTTTAACCTTACAGGAGTGGTAATGTAGCTAGTATCTAGTAGAAAAGATTTTATTTATGTCTGTATTTTTATAAACTTCCTTTCAAAATTAGCCATCCAGATTATTTTAATCAATTTAGTTTTTGAGGGGAAGCCCAGTATTGTAACAATTTAACATGTTCATTTTCACGCAGTTCCTGATTGATTTGCAGTTTTTAGGAAAAAATTTATTTATTTTAAGTGCCTTATGCACTGAATCAACTAAAATATGAATGGACTTAGCTACTTTTAAAATGGAAGTGGTGGGGTTCATAGCAAAATGACCAAGAACTTTTATGTGCAGCTTTGACCAAAAATTTTTGGTTTATTATTTTTATTTGCTTTGTATTGAACCAGTTTCTTGAAATTTCTGTACTAAATAGGGTTTTTATTTCATTAAAAACTTGTGAAGATATTAAAAATCTTAAATAACAAAAATGTTTTCAAACCATTTAAGCCAAACCAGTTATTTTGAAGACCAGTGACATACAATAAAAGAAACTGAGAAGGGAAAAGGATATATAACCCCCCCAAAAATATCTCCCTGTCTATAATTTTCAATAAAACTTCTGTAGTGTAGTTAATATTACTAGAAAGTATAATTACGTTGAAGTTCATATTAATATCTCAAAAAATGTGAGAGATATAAAATGAAATCAAAAATAATTCGAAATTTTCAGTGTATCTCAAACATAAAAGCCTTTAGGATATATGTTTATAGTGTTTTTTGCTAAAATTGACCTGTAGAATCACCTCCTAAAATTATGTACTTACTTAGGAGTTTTGTATAGTGAAACAAAATAAATGTGAATATTCCCATGTTCGTCGATAATGGTTTTCCTAGGAAACATAAACGGCATTTCTATCAATTGTCAATTGCCTGTTTATTTCTATTAAAAGACATATGTTTAAAAGGTAATATTAATACGGGCATATTTCCAAGGGTTGGCCTATATTTGTTAGTAAATAATATAATAATAATATTGGAGCTATACAGACCTTCTTGTTCAGGGGCACTGCTTATGGTAAATGGATGCCATTCGTATTTTGCAATAGCTGGAATATTCACAAATATATAGTCTCCCGGATGGAAGTCGAAATGGAGAGGCCTCTTAATAACTAAATGGGTAACTTTGGATGGCAGTAAAAGGCCTGAACTTATGTATGTTTTCCCTCGTTCACTCTTCATCCATACTAATCTGAGTAATCTTTCGAGAGAGTAAATTACACCAGGAACTATGAACCATTTCCAAAAATTTGGCCCATGGAAAATGAGTAATATCCAAAATGGTATATACATTAAATGGGTCCAATAAAATATCTAGAAATATGATATTTAGTTAAGTAGAGTCTAATTTAATACAGCATTAGATCTTTTAACCTTCTTGAGGAAAAATAATTTTGTATATCTACCGCAACGCAAATGTTTATGGTTATATATTGACTTTAATCAAAAATTAAATTTGCTTTTGAAACGAGCTATATTTGCTAACTATGACTTCATTAAATATTATTTATTAAATTACCTCAAATGATCCTCCACGTCTAACGAATTTTTGAGAACATATTACCATTACCATCAAAATTATGATTAAAGCTACTCCTGTAGGATTGGCTACTCCACCAATCAAGCCAAGAATTCCTGGACGAGATGTAAATATCCATTCAGAGACAGTGTAGTTTTTAGCATTTAATGTGGGATCGTTAACTACTAATAAACCTATAAAATCATTGTTATTATATAACTTTAAAGCATTTGTATAAAACTTTATTCTAAGTATAAATGTGAATTTTTTTTAAAATTTGTTTACTATCAGTTAAAAGGGTAAAATAGAATAGAATTATTGAGTCAAGGAACAGTAGCCCATGTGTTTCTATAACGCTTGGTGTTATATATGTGCTTTGTTGTTTATTGAAAATAACAGAAAAGTAAGTACATTTTAAAGGTATTATTACTGTGGGCTCGTAACGTCCTCGGGTTGGGTTAATATTTATATACAAATAGTTTTAACATCAGTTTTATGTTCATAAATAGTTTCAAAAGTTGTTGTATATATGATGCACACAGAATATACTGCATTTTTTATGAATACTTCTTATCAATGTAGTTGTGTGTATTGTGTAAGCTGTATACGAGAGGTAAGTTTCTCTTATTCTGCAGTTACTGCAAGAATAATTTCTGTACAGAGTCTCTCTATTGGATGGATAGTATATAATTTACATTGCCAAACTACTGAGCATCTGAATGAATTAAGTTAATTTAATGTGTTATACTTACTGAAATTTAAAGAGTGAGCTATTGTATGAACAACACTGTAAATAAAGATGAGGATCCCTGTAAGTTTATGAAAATATATATGCTGATCTAATGGCAGGAATGCACTGCAACCACGTGTTCTTAAAAAGGTTATACATTGCCTTAGCATTAATACCAATATAAACATGCAATTAAAATTCAAGCATTGACCTAAAAAAAAAAATGTATTTGTAACTTGTGTAGATAGTTAGACGAATAATATTTAACATAAGTTATGAAGTTATATCTTAGTTTTCAGAATATAAGACCAAATTTAAAGCTCTGTAGTGAAAAACTAATTTTATGTAATTCGCCTGTATAGTAAGAGTGGAAAGAATGGAATAAATTCATTATAATTTGGATATACATATATGAGAAAAAAACTTCAGAAACATCAAATTTAATTTCAATAATGTAACATTTTCAGTAAAACTGCTTTTTTAAATGGAACACCCTGTATTAAATGTAATAGACTTCCACGGTTATTATCTGTATGAATATTGTTTCCGGGTGGAAACCGTGTAGAGGCTCTGATAAGTGCCGATGTTTCGACCACTGTTGCATGGGACATTTACAAGGCGAGTGATGTTACTTCAATGAATGAATTCACTGCACTGTGCAGTGAATTCATTCATTGCAGTAAAATCACTCGCCTAGAAAATGTCCCTTGCAACAGTGGACGAAAGGATGGCACATATCAGAGCCTCTACATGGTTTCCCCCCGGAACACCCTGTATTCTGTAAAGTATCTAATATTCTTTTTTTAATATTGTATTATGTCTAATTATTATAGCTTGTCCATGGTCCATGTTTGTTTATGTCATACCTTACCTTATTTCAGATATTTTGAATATGGAAATATCTTTAACGAAGGGATATTTTTATCAATATATCATGTACTAAAAATTAGGACTCATTTAAAGCAGTGAATGGGTTTTATAATACTTTTAATGTCATTATCTTTCATCTACTATATTCTTTGTAGTAAATACTATATCAAGCTGAGTAGATTCTTATAATAAATATGATACAATATTGTACTTACCACATGCTCTTGCTATTATGGTGTAACCATTTGATTTTCTGTACTGATAAGCTCTTGATATAAATAGGGCTACATTAACTACAACGAATATTGCTAAAAATATCAGATACACATAATTATTTTTTACATATGGTTTAGTTAATTGGTACGGCCTAATTGCCATTAATTTTCTTATGAACGAAATGTTTTCTGCTTTTGGTTTTGGTGGAACTAGCCATCTATCAATACTGAAATAACAAACAAAATAAAACAGTCAATACAAAAGGAACACAATCACAAACTTATAAAATATCAAAATTTTTATAAAACCAAAATTTAATAAAATAAAAGAAAAGATTAAAATATTAGGCAAGTAAAAAAAATATAAATATAGTAGATTTGGTGTGTTCATATTTATTTTAGTGAAAAAAAATAGAACACTAAATAAACCAACATATGGTATAATCAATAACAATATCAGATAAGGTACCTATTTATTTTTTCTAAAAATGGGGTTTTGGATATATTTAAGCCCATTTAAATTTTTGAGAATCGGTACAAAAATTCATCAATCAGGATGAAGATGATGTTAAGATTAATATTAACATTTTATAAAAGGAGAACCTGAAGTATCATTTGAAGTTATTTTTCAAAACTATGTTGAAGATATTTATTTTTTTTTTTGTATTCGTTGGTCTATATAGATGTTATAATTTTTATCTAGATATATGACAGAGTAATATTATTAGTGTAGGCATAGACTGTTTCTTATTTTTTTAAATTTTTATTCACTCTTTGCCATTTTGCATTTGGTTGAAATATAATATAATTATGAGATCCTTCATCCTTGATTCCCTTTAAAATGCAGAGATATAAAATATTTACATAATGAGTATTATAGCCTAGTGCATTAAGGCGCAAGTAGTATAGAGAACACCTTAACAATCCTCAGAAATTATTTCTGGTGAGTATATTTATTCTTGAAGAGGTATTGTGGATTAGGGATTTTGTTGTTTTACCTAGTCACTGCACACAAGTTACACCAATGTTATATTGTCTGGGGCACACAAGTTGTTGCAATATCTTAGATCACTCAATTATGTAAAAGTTTTGTATTTTAATGAAAGTACAAGGACTTCAACTGAACAATACTAAAGGCATAACAGATATAAATCTTGCAATTACCACAAATTTTATTAACACTTCAATCTATTTTAGGCATGTGTGTTCTATTATCTGTAATTAATTAATTTCACACCAGTACACAGTTGCACATACCTTTTGCATTTCACAAGGAAAGTATATGACTTTAACTAACAGGAGCCAAGATTAATTTGCTTCATATTTGGACATATAACTTTTTCTAGTTAACCGAAGTATGTAAAATTCCATTTTTGAACTTATACCTGGTATACAATTTTCTTCGAGGTTTATCTGAGACTGCTAAACCGGGCCTAAGAAAGAAATTCTAAATGTAAATGTAATATTTTATTTCAACCTTGAGAAAACTTAAACACCTTTTTGCATTGGGACTTTTATGGACTGGATCATTTTATCTTTTTTGGCGACTATATTAAATTCATATTCTATCATTAGAAGCAAAAATAGTAAATAAATATAAATTTGTATTTTAAGTAAATAAATTCATTTTAAATACCTTATTGATAGATTTTCTAATAGTCCGCCATGTTTTTCTAATTGATTTTTCAAGGCCTCATAGGTGATTGCACCTCGATTATTTGTATCAGCATCTTCAAACATAGCCACTGTTAAATCATCTATTTGCTCTTCGCTAAATTGCATTCCATTTTCTTCCATGCAGGCTCTCATAACGTGCTGTAGTTCTTTATGCTGTATCAGGCCATCTCCTGAAATTTATAAATTTTGATTGAGAAGTACTACATAAACTATTTGATTAAAAACTTCATACCATCCAGATCATATACTTTGAATAAAAATCTAATTTTATCATCAGGTGATTGACCAGCAAATTGGTGCATTGCATCCAAAAATTCTTGTAGGGATATGGATCCTGAGTTGTCTTTGTCGAAAATTTGGAAAACACGCTCTGTGAAAAAGGGCTGAAACATAAGCAATGGTTAGTGAGGTAGTATTTATGGTTTTAAAAGGTATTTTATGTAATATAAGCATTTAATTGTTCATAGAAAACATGTAATAACAAATTGGAGTGTTTTTCTAGTCGACAGATTTTCTTGAACTTTTGAAAACAATTGCTTGAAAGGAGGAAGGTCAATGGATAAACCAAAGACAGATCTGAATCTATTATCTTTAGAAATGGGATACTCATATAATCCAGACTGTGCTGATAATGTTGCTGTACCGTTGGATTCTTACTTTCCCATGCATTAAAATAAGTTTGCTCGCCTTTGAAGATTTCTCTTATAAATAGTGGACAAAATGATATTGCTTGTCAGAGGCTCTACATAGTTATCATTTAAAGTCATAAAGTTTGCTGATATCTTCTTGAGGTATTCCTATGCCGTGCTTACTTTTTACACACATTTCCCGAGCTGCTTCTGTAGTGGCACGTCTTCTTCCCATGTACAGAAACATTTAATGATCTGGATTTATTGTTTATAGAGTTGCAAATGTTTGAAATCTATTTGCATTTTTGAATTAATTTGGCCATGAAAGTTTTTATATTCTCATTTTTTTGGAGAGAGAGCGGAAAACGAAGTTTGCGTGGAGTGCAATAGAATGTCTAAGCAACATATTTAAGTCGCAGATTCCTGTCAATTGCAGGGTCTTCAATCAGCGTGTTTTGCCTATGACATATGTTAGTGAAACCCGGACATTAAAGGCCTCACAGATACAAAATATTCAAACAACCAGAAGTAGAAATCTATGGTAAAATGAATTAACCTTGTGAGAGAAGCGAGACAACTTAAGATCAAAATGAAGAATCAATGACAGGTAGGAGTAGAGTGCTATATCCCTTCAGGAAATCTACCTGTTCTTTGGGTTGGTATGAATCCAAATTGGTCTGTAAGGCAATTCGTAATTATTTTGGTAATGATCTTATAAGTCACAGTTGTGAACCTGTTAGGATGGTAATTTTTTCAGATCTTTATTTCCTTTTTTGTGTAATAAAATAATTCTTGCATTGTTCCAACATGCTGATATCTATTTTGTTTCTATGCATGGTGTATACAGTTTTGCCAGAACACTATATATCTTATCTACAGCAATTTTTAGAATGTCAATGGTGACACCGTCTTCTCCTGGTGCATTTCCACACTTCATTGATTTTAGAGCATTTGCAACTTCTGAGGGTAACATTGCTGGAACTTCTTCCTTGGAAGATATGTAAAACTTTCTAACGACTTTAAGGATTTTTGCTCTATCATCAACAGTTTTTAGAGCTAGGGGCTATTATTTGTAGTTCCTATACACCTCTATCGCCTGAAGGATAGCTTCATAGTTGTATCTTCTAAAATCTTCTATATTCTACCTTCTTGCCTTAACTTTAATTTTTAGTTCTCTATGCTGTCTTTGTAGGGTCTTGGTATGTTCGGAAATTTTCGATTCCTTTTTACCATTGGCAATTCAACCTATGACTCTGGCCTTATCTGTTATTATATGAAACACATTATCAAAAGCATTATATTCTTCCAGAGTAGCAAATCTGCTCTAGTTGAAATACTTCTTGATTGGATGTTAGATGGTCTAAGTTAATTTTGCTGCCACTGCTGTTGGTTAATTTCAATCTTTCTAATTTCACATTTAAAGATATTCTATTTACATATACAACACGGTGATCACTTCCAGTATCAAAACGGTTCAGAACTATGCAGTCTTGCATGAGGGCTCTTATATCAGTGAGTATGTAGTCTATCTTGTACCTGTTGTTCTTTGGACCTTTCCAGGTTCATTTGCGTGACTGTTTCTTAGCAAACATGGTATTTGCTCTATGAAGACTCTTTGATTCTGTAAATTCTATGTCTGTTGCCTTGTTTATGTATACTTCCAAAACCGAAGGCACCTACAACCTGATCTCCTGATTGTTATACTCCTACTTTTGTATTAAAATCTTCTAAGATGATTTTAAAATATACATTTGAGCTTTCATGAAGATCACCTCTTCATAAAACGCTTCGACCGTCTCGTCTGAATGACTGCTTGTTGGTGGCGAATGAGAGAGATCTTGCGCCTGCGATGCCGCGATGCCCAGAAGAGGAAAGGGGAATATCCACTCTCCAGTCTACTGGTGGAATAGCATGGTAGCTGAACTCCGCAA
>JAWQRN010000445.1:0-29469 GCA_033557685.1 Sperchopsis tessellata
GTAATTATTCATAATTTACTTACATTTTGCATATGATTCTCAAAGCCTTCATACACCACAATTAAATATCGTAGTATATCTCTATAATGGAATATTAGGTTTTCAATACTCTCATTTCTAAATCTATCTAACTCAGCAATTAATTCATCTAAAACAAATGCATAGCCTGGTGGTATGTTAAGCATAAAGCTATCACATATTGTTTCACAAATTGTCACAATTTTTAAATTAGATGCTTTATAATCATCTAAAAAATCTTGTAACTAAAAATTTAATTTGTATTGAATAAATAAATGTACAAAACACAAATAAAAATATTATACCTCAGCTGTGTAACCACTACACTCTGCAATATATGCATCTGAAACTTCTGTGGCCCAAGTCAACTTACTTAATCCAGGTGCTATTTTTCTTTCGACGACCTGAATAAGTACTCTAAATAACATCCTCTCTTCATCTGACAGTGCTGCTAAGATTTTATTGTAGTCCATCACAACCATTATTACACTATCATAAACAAACTTAATATTATTAGATTTGTTAAAGAGTGACAAAATATGTCCAGGTATATCAAAATTTAACAGTTGCCAATACTTTGCTTCATGGATCATATCTATTAAAAAACTGAAACAAATGAAGTAGCTAGTAAGAATATATTATTAGGATATATATTATAGGGGTGTTATATGTTGATCCAAAAATAAACACTAGTTTAAAATCTCGACTTTAGGTAATGTATTAAAAACGAAATATTTTTGAAATATTAGAGAACAAAAGAAGCTCAACAATATAAGTTATTGCTACTTTTTGATCATAATCAATAGCTAATTAATATTGGTATTCTGGCATATCATCTAGATTTTTATTAATGCGTATGATATGACAACAGCACGTGTTCAAATCCGATAAGTTTGTTTTGAAACTTCTTCAATTCTTCACTACATTATTTATTTATTATTTTATCTTGAAGACAAAGTAAGTATTTTGCTGTTATTTACATCAAAACATATTTGATGTGAAGAATATCATTTCGTTATATCGGTATGGACAATAACACTATTTATTAATGAAACAGGCCATTTTATCTACCGATTGCAAATATTTTATTATTAAACAGTTTCTTCACATTAATGGTATAATAATAACACTCATTATAAATCTAGAAAATATAATTAATAATAGATTATATGCAATACTATTATCCATAACAAAACAAAATATTAATTAACTTGCATTTCCTAATAATAACAAGGCGATTACTTCAACGAAGTTTCGAATCGAACGCCGTCTAGAAAATTAATACTTTATTAAATTCACAAGTTAATACTGTAGCTCTTGACATTTGTGATGCTCAGTTTAAATTTTGACAATGTCATTATCCATGTTGGTTAATACTGAAAATGGACTTTGTTTCAAAGAAGGACTTTATTCTTCTATTTACCTCTTCCAGAACTTTTGATAGAGCTCGCAGAACAGATATTGGCCTACAATTTTCGGCTTCATTTTCATCTCCTTTTTAATATAGTAGTGATTCTTGCCATCTTCAGCTCTTGTGGAAAAACTCCCTCTAGGAAGCACTTTTGAAAACACTAATACCAAAGGAAACAATATTAGATGATATTGATGCTTACATCTGTAGTATTTTCGGTTTTTAATGTAAATATTATTTTGAGGACTTCATTTTCATTGGTTGAGCACTTCTCCACTTCTTCAGCAAGTTGAGGGTCCCCACCTCTAGGGATGGTAATTCCAGGGAAATCTTAAATGGGAAACGCACCTAGCGAGGGTCGTAAAAATGGCGAAATCTGTGGAATATCTGGTCAAGAGAGCATTTATAAACAAATGCCCCCAGATGATTTTAAAGCTATACAAGGCTCATAAAAGACCAATCCTGGAATATGCTAATAGTGTTTGGAATCCTTACTATGTTTAGGATATAGAGCTGTTCGAAAGGGTGTAACGAAGGGTATCCACCTGAATTAAAACATCTTCCAATTGAGGACAGACTGCTCCAGCTTAACTTGCCACTCACTGGAGAAGACAAAGAGGGGATTTGATTCAAGATTATTTTTGGTCATTATACAACAGATCTATCAATTTTCCACTTAAATCAGAACCCTCAACTCCAAGGTCATATAAAGAAACTGAGCAAGGAAAAGTGTGCAAAATTGGTCCGAAAGAAGTTTCTGGTAAGCAGAGTGGCTTATTTATAGAACAGCCTACGGAATGAAACTGTTACCAACGACAAGCATAAAAGGTTTTAAAAATTGGCTTGATCCACTCTTTGTGTGCATCTTGCAAAATGAATAACAAAATAAGCAGTCTCATCGACACTAGCCGCCAACTGCTCTGGGATAATAACAATAATCTCAACACCCATCGTGCAAAAGTAAGTGTTCAGATCTTCCGCCGTTAAGTTGCTCAGTGCCTCAACATCTCTACCACTTCTTCCAAAATTCTCAGAATGGATCACATCCCATATTGCCTTCTGTTTATTAGAAGCTTCTTCTATTAATTTGTCATTTGCTCGAGATACCACTGTTAAGTAAGTCTTTTATTAATTTTCAGAGGCAGGATCCCCTTTTACAATTCTTATTGTGTTTAAAACATCAAACACATTTACCATTCGATTTACTTCCTCTGAATGGGGTTCTTTAAAAGCATTATTAATTGACTTTTCTTTTTCAGGCAACACACACATTAAAATTTGAAAGAAGTATGTCATGGAAGGTGGTGAAAACACCATCTGCAGTCCTTCCATGTAACTCATTACACCAGTCAACCATTGAGAGTTCATCTCTCAATGAGATAACTTCATCATCAGTTAGTCCCCTGCACATACCTCTCTTTCTCTCTGCAGACCCTCCATTGAAGTCACAATCTGTGTGAAATGTTCAGACTTATGCAAATCTACAGTTTTAATTCTCTATATTTTATTTTAATTAGCAACCGTAGTCATATTATCCAAGCAACTGCATGACTCTCCCGAAAATGTTGTTGGATCTTCCATCAAAGAACACAAATCAAAAGAACCCACAATCTCCAAGAATGCCCTCCTGTTAGCAGAGTACCCTAGGAAATTCACGCTGAAGTCACCAGACAAGAAGATACACTAACCAGGAAGGCCCGCTATCATGACCAGAACCATCTCTATCCTTTCAAGAAATCTTTCAAAATCCACCGATGGTGGTCTGTAGACAACCGTCAAATGATATTTCTCAATGGAATATCAACAGCAGGAACCTCCACCTTCAAGGGAAACATTTTTTGGATTAAAAATTTCTCTATAGCTCACATTTCTTCAGGCTGCGATAAGTACGCCTATGTTGTTGTTACTGAGTTGAAATTCCCCATTAATAAACCTTCAATCTGTTCATCTAATGTTCCGTCATATAGACAATGTCTATTTTGTAGTAGGCCAAATGATGATTCATTTGTTTGATTTTTGATCGAAGAGACATTCATGATTGACATGCCACGAATGGTACGTCCTCTAATTTGGTTGCATTGCGTTAAATCTTCTGATCCATTCGGTGAGAAATCCGAAAATTTTCATCCTTTGTTGAAGATAAATCTGTTAAGCTTCACTCCAATCGGCCAATTCACTGGTTAGGCAACCTTCTTAATCCTCACAGCTTATACCATATAACTAATAGCAGTTTGTTTTATACTTCTTGGATAGTTTAGTATAGTCAAAAGATTTATGAAGGAGCAATTATGCCACAATGATGTCTTGTCATCGCAGCCACAATTATCAGAAACATTACCAATAAAAATAATAATCTGGAATATAATAATATAATTGTTATATGTAAAGAACTTTAAGGTTAGTCACTTATGACAGTATTTTGAGGTCTAAGACCAACAATTCAGTGCAGTGTGTCATATCATATGCAATATCGATAATCTGGAATCAAAAAAATTAAATAAAATAAATACTGATATAAGTAATATTGACATAATAAAATAAATATCAACTAAGTAATTTAAACTTATGGATAAATTAACATTAAAGATATTTTTGGTAAATACATAAACACTGCAAATTAAAAGGAAATACCTATCTATATTGCATTCAAATAATCCGGCTCTTTCTGAGCTTCGCCTCATTAGTGGTCTTTGTAATCTTATTGCAACATCATCTCCAATATGATCTATCCATTTTCGGTAAGTAAATACTACTAATTCATCAATTGAAGCAATTAACTTCTTATACTGCAATATAATTTCCTCTCCTAAACTACACGGAAGCATCCAAGCAGCATCTTCAAGAATCTTATAAAGCATCTCGAGCCGATTCTTTTTCATTCCAGCCATCATAGCTCTTCCTGAAAAGTAAGGCAAAAGTGCAGGTCTTTCCTCCATTTCATCTACTAGATCCTGTTTTGTATCTTGTACTTCTTGTCTAAATAAATTGTAAACATACAGGGTTTTCCGTTCAAACAGAGGTTTTAACGTCTCTCGTGTGGTATAATGATTTAAAGCTGCTAGGGCCTGCACACCATCTTCCATATTTGGTATTTGATCAAAAACGGTATTCACTATATTTTCAATGACAGTTTCAATACTTTTCATTCGAGCTCTGAATTTTATAATTTCTTCAAACCATTCAGCTGATTTTGAATTCAAAATAATTGTTCTAACCTTGAAAAGAAAATAATACCATTACCAGTAATAACCATTTTTTGAAAGCAACAAATTTACACTTTTAAAGCAAAAAAAATATGTACAACCAAATCCTATCATTGCTTTGCGGATAGTCCCTGTAATACAAATTGTATGATAAAGGTATTTTTTATAATTTAAAGTTCAAGTTGAGGGAGAAAACATATACAGACTACAGAACAGGACTTCACTTGTAAAGGGGAGAAGATATACAGTATGGATGTAGAATGAATTTAGGAACAATATTACGGAAAGCTTCCGGTAAGGATACTGATCACAGACATTCAGCTGGAGCGAAGTAATAAGGCAGGAAATGAAATATAAAAAAGAAAATGGACTAAGTATCTGAATAACAAAACAGAACACTTATGTAGAATAAAAGATCCAAAGGTCCTAATGAGAAGAGAAACTAGTGGGAAGAGATTTGAAGAAAAATATAAGGAGATATTTAGCAAAGCTCTTCTGAGACAAACGCAAGTGTGAGAACCACACAAGGATATGACTGCTTAGAACAGCAGGAAACAAAGTTGGCTGATGATCATAGTGGCTACAGAACCTAATACTAATAATGCTTTATTCAATTGGCTTGTACATAAGACCAATCAACAAAAACAAGGTCTGAATACAATGCCCTGTGGTATACTTACAAATTTATTTCAGTTTTGATTAATATACAGTAGCTCTTCATTAGTTCCAGAGGTCGTCTCCTATAGCCATAAATGTCCAGTTTATTCTGCTGAATAGTCGATAGCATCAATGTCTAAGATTTAAATCTATAGCTATATTTAAAAAAAACATACATTCTTCACAAATTTATAAAACATACCTCTTTCTTACATTTTCATACTATATGATTTTCTTAAATAAGTAATGATGTTTACCTTTTCAATATCAGCTAAACTTTCTCTGAACATTTTCTCAGATTTGGCACACCAAGCTTCAAATTCTGCACCTTGACTGCCTACAAATTGTGGCTTAGGTAACTCTTCTGTTTCATCATAACGTCCAAATATAATCATTGCTTGACATATTTCTATCATATCTTTGCAACGTTGGATAAAAGTATCAAGATGGTTAAATATTGGTGCTTGATCTAATTTCCATGGTGTATTCCCACCAAGTTCTGTATGAGCATCAGAAACCTAAAATGAAAAACCAAATTGTATCTATAAACACAGCTCTTCAATTCAAATTAAAGGATGATGATTAATAGATTTTTGTAACAATGAAAATGGTGTTGGTTGTGCATATTTTATCTCAAAAATGAAGGTTCTAGGTCTTTTTAAACTTAATAAAAACTGTAGCAAATACTCTGATGAAGCATATGTGATTTTAAGAGTCTTACTGTATATTAAGAAGATAAATAATTATCATGGAGTTGTACTAACAGACTCCCAATCCATATTAAAAAGCTTAAAATATTTTACCATAAATAACAAGCTCATCCATATATTTATGACATAAAAGAAATTATCAATCTGAGTACACAAAACATAAAGGGTTTTTCATATACGTAAAGGGACATAATGGTATCCAGCACAATGAATTCGGTGACTTACTGGCTAGGAGAGCATCAGAAAAAGAGGCCGTTGACAATATGTATATACCGATATGATTAGCAATCTGCGAAATAAGATTAAACGAGAATAGAAAATTACTTGGAGAAATTATGCAGAAAGGATAGGAACCAATATCCAGCCCATCTATTCAAGATAGGCTAATTCAAAATTTTCTGTCAGTGCAACGGAGTATCAATTTGTTGTCAGAACGGAATTGACAAACGTAAAATATTTATTCAAGCTCTTAAAAAGTTAAATGTAGAATTCCCAACTTCTATTATGTTTTACTACATACGAAAGATATACAAATTTTGAGAGCTATATATATATTTTTAAAAGAAGTTAAAATAAATATATAACCAGTGTCCGAGTAAAAACTTTTTACTACCTTAGTTATAATAATATATTTGTGAATTGTTTATGTTAGTATATCTGTACATATATAGGTTTAGTATACTATTTAATTAATTAATGTTAGTTTAAACATAAAATTGGCTAAAGGGCTAGTATACTGCTGCATAATTTATTATTATAACAACATCTTGCTTAGTATCAAATTATAGCAACACACAACAAAGTGTAAAGATACTTGCCACTGAGCAAAAACTATCGTATCATACATGTTTGTGAGAAAGGTGTCACAAGTCCATTTAGGCTAGTTTTCAAAAAATGACTAAAATATGCAATAATTATTCAAATCCCCGAAGCGGTCCACTTTTAGTGATTAGGGAAAAGTCTGTGATTGTCATCTTCCACACAAATTTCTGGAGTCACAACATTCGTGAGGTCTTCACAATGTCACTAAAATGAGCTTGCTCCTGATTCCAAACTTTTAAAAATAGATAGGGGATTCTATTTAAAAATCAAAATTTGGGGTCATCTCTGGTGAAATCTTTTTTCTATCTGAAAATAAGTTCTGTTTTATTTAACTAATAATTTTTTTATTAAACCATTATTTTGTATGACTTGTGCCGTCTAATGCATTTTGTAAACTCCTAACTAGGTCCGGAGAATAAGGAGGATGTGATAGAACTTACCATGAAAGCTCCAGAATATTTTCTTATGTGATTTTCGCCAAATTTGGCCACGCATTATCATGCAGTAAAATAACTAAGGCAATTTTTTCTGTTATCATTGTAACTGCTACATGTAGATATTTGTTGTAATTGTTTCGTTTCGATTTAACAGTTCATGATGAATTATCCCTTAGTAATCCCACCATAATCTTGCGCCCGGGCAAATTTCTTTTCGGATCAGGCTGAGGCTGTTCAACTTTATCAACTTTTATCCATTGTTTTTCAGAAAATATTTTCGTATGCTAACAACTTTTCGTCAGGGACAATTCGCTTAAAAAAAGGTTCATTTCTGTTTCGAGTGCAGAAGCTTGTTGCACTACTCACACGGTCATTATTGTTTCTGTCGCTTAGTTGATGGGGAACTGCCAACTTACTTACCTTCCCAAGTTTATCTAGGTGCCAAAATATGGTTGGCTGCGTGGTATTCAGGATGTCCGCTAATTGACGTGTTGTATAGCGTGGTTTTTGTTCCACTATCATCATCAAAATCCGAAGGACGTCCCAATCGTTCTTCATCTTTCAAGCCCTTATCTCCAGAAAGAAACTTTGCAAACCGTTTCCATATTTCACGATCACTGATTGTCCTTTCACCCTATATTTCACAGTATCTGTTGCAAATACATTTTAACGTCTTTATGTAACAATGTGCACGCAAAAAGTACTGATTCACAACTGATGGCCCCTTAGCTATCTGCTCTATTACAACTATTCGGATGCCACTAGTCGAAACTTGTTTCTCAGAAACAAAGACACATTAGTTACTTTTAACGGAACTTATTTATAAATCAAGACAATAATAGCATTAATTTAACGCACCCAAATTAATTTTAAGTTCATTACATGCCTCAAATCAGAAGTGGTGCGGAAAATAAGCTTAATTGATACATTTGGAATGTGTACAACATCAACAACAAATTTGTAACTTAACTACATGAGTTGATGTTGTGGTTCTCAAGATAACGTTACAATTTCCAGAGGAGATCTGTAAGTGACTAGGCTAAATAATGAGTATTACATGGTAAAACTGCTGTTGAGGTACAAGGATTTCTTAAATGGAGATGTAATATAATGCCAGATATGCCAAGACAACAAATTGGACTGAACTAGTTATTCAAATGCTAGAAGCTCTGTGATGGGACTAACATCATCAAAATATCTTCATCAAAATCCGAAGGACGTCCCAATCGTTCTTCATCTTTCAAACCCATTTCTCCACAAAGGAACTTTACAAACCATTTTCATACTTTACGATCACTCATTGTTCCTTTACCCTATATTTCACAGTATGTGTTGCAAATGCATTTTTATATCTTCCATTGCAAAGGTTAAATTTAATGTCTTTATGTAACAATGTGCATGCAAGAAGTACTGATTCACAACTGATGGCCTCTTAACTATCTGCTCTATGACAATGAATTGGATGCCACTAGTCAAAACTTGTTTCTCAGAAATAATGACGCATTAGTTACTTTTAGCGGAACTTATTTATGAATCAAGCCAATAATAGCATTAATTAAACGCACCCAAATTAATTTGGGTGGGGAAAAGAAGCTTAATTGATACATTTGGAATGTGTACAAAATCAACAACAAATGTGTAACTTTACTACACGAGTTGATGTTGTGGTTCTCAAGACAATGCTACAACTTCCAGAGCAGACTTGTAAGTGACTGGGCTTAATAATGAGTATTACTTGTTAAAACTATGTAAAAATGGAGGTTATTGCTGGGTTTAAGTTAACTAGTGAGAATTTTAGGTACAAGGATTTCTTAAATGGAGATGTAATATAATGCAAGATATGTAAATTAGATTGAACTAGATACTCAAATGCTAGAAGGTCAGTGATGAGAGATGAATAGGTTTGAAGGTCAGGAATAGAATTCAGTTCACATAACACTAGGATAAATATTACAGACCTTTAGAATAAAAATTGGATAATTAAAACATCTATACTCATTATTTTTTTATAAATATATTAGTTACTTACCAACACATATGTTTCTATGTACTGTTGACAACAGTTGATACATATTTCAAACATCTTTATAGCTTTTCGACTATGTTTATCTTTGAAAACAACATCTAAGTCTACAAATTCTGTACATTGAAGAATAATTTGATTACTTAATGACCTCAATAATATAGTAATCTTTTCGTTATTGTTATAAAAAGGGCTATTTAACCAAATATATCTAATTAGATTTAAAATAGTCATGAGATGTGGAGGCACTTCTTCTGGGCTTTCTAAAGCTCTCATTGCTTCACATGGATCCTTTAAAATTTGCAAATATTCAATATTTGATTTAGCCTCTGATATATTTCGTTTAATTTCTTCAACCAATCCATTAAACTGCTTCACATATATAGACTGAACTGAAGCCAAAATTTCACACAGTTTTTTCAAGTCCTCTCTGTCAACTTGGTAGTCTAAGCCAGCCAAATTTTCATCTAAAAAAATGGACAAATCATAAATTGTCACAGTGAAGTATTTTCTGATGCAACATTTAACACCAAAAATATTTTTATTGAAACTTAAAAAAATAACATGGAAACTTACATCTGCCAATCCAAAACAAATATTCATCAATTGGACACAATAAGTCTTGAGGATTGCCTTGATCCTGATTTTGTAGAACCACTCGGATCTGTCTAGTCCAATACACTACTACCCCTTCCAATCTTTTAACCAGCTCCTTATCTTTACTGGCAACTTCCACAGGGATATTTTGACCCTCTTGTGGAATATATAGCACAGTAAGGCCTAAGTTAAGATAGTAAAATTCAGTTATTTTTGCAAGAAATGTATGAAGACGTTGACAAAAATCACTTTTTACATCTGAATTAAATATAGGAAATATATACTACAAACTTTTAAAAATAAATAGGATGTAAAATCTATAATCATGGTACGGTAGGCAGTCTCCTGCTCCTTCTATTATAACTGACCTTGCGATTCACTCAAGTACTGGGGAAAAATACAAAATTAAAGTCTGATTTCAAGGATTATTAAAGATGGGTCCGGCAAATATATAGATGCAAAGCAAGACAGCATTTTGTTGTTCATGTTTTTTTTTATTTAGTGTCAGCCTATTTTCACTGCTATGGCCAATCACTGACCCCAAGGATTAGGTTAGGACACACTGTTTTAATTTCTTCTCGGAAGACAACAGAAGCAAAGGCTACCCTCTAATCAAAAAAATTTAACTTATAAACATCTGATCCATAAGTTCATTGGTTACCAAAGTTGCTTAAATATCATATTACATGTATCTTTTGTTGCTCCAATTGCATTCTGCTGATTTTAGATATAATTCATTTTGGATTATTTTATTAATATCTCCAAATCCAACTTAATTAACATCAAATATTGACGAGATCTGAATGGAAATTGCTGCCAATCAATGTTTCTATTCTTTTTAAAACTGTCTGAAATTAATGTTCAAAACTTTCAAAATCCACATGAAGTTATTTTGGAATATTTATGGCCTTTTTAGAATTTATATTAAAAAATTTTATAAAGCTTGAAAAATGCTTCTACTCAAGATATTTCAGATTTGATTTGAATAACTGACTTCTGCTGAAAAGGTCTTATCATGTCTGATACATTTCTATTTTGCAGTTCAAAGTTTAGAACACATAATTATGCAATTAAGTTCAACAAAAAGATAAATTGATTAAGATGGGGTTTGCCTATCTCTCCTATAAATTTTATCTTCTAAATCAAAATCTAAAATGTACATCATACATGAACAATTTTTCAAGTCAAGAAGTAATTCTAGAGATTTTGTTATATATCCAGTTTAACTGAGCCAGTTAATATTAATGTGTAACAGGCGAGCCTTATCACCATCTTTACCTTGATAACGTGAATAGAGTTCACTATTTTTAAAGCAATTTCCACAACATAAATTTTATTGATTGTCTTAGAGCACAAACTCTTATTTTCAACAATAATTCATGTGCATTTTTCATCTTAGTTGATCTAGTCATATTAGACATCTAGGTAATTAAAAACTGATATAAGTACATATTGTTAAGGTAAATAAAGTAGTAACCTGTCTTCTTCGCGATTAAAACACATCAACTAAAATAATGATTCTATGTACACATGGTTAAAGAAGATCTACACAAAAGCATGTTGCGATCGACAGTACATTAATAGACTAGCTGAGCATACCTGCTACATAGAGATAATAACTTACTAGAACAGCCACAACAACAAATACATTAAATACGATTTTTTTATTAAAAAAGGATACTATCTGGCCAAGTGTTATTGTTAAAGAATATTGGACAATAAATATTCTGCATAACTTGAAGTAAAGATCCTTCTATACTTTCATTAATTGTTCCAAACAATACTTTGTCATGAAAATTTTTTAACGTAAATATCTCCAAGGTAGGTCTTATGAAATAAGTCAAGTCAATAATTTTTTCTGTTGGAAAGTGAAAATCACAAATTAAATCATCATCTCTAAAATATATGATCAAAATAGGGCAATATGGCTCCATAAAAAAATATTTAATCTGTTCTACATTTTCCGGTGTCCAATCTTCTTCTACCAAATCATATAGAGTTGTCATTTTCTTAACAAATCCTACCAATTTATTTAGATCTTCTTCTGAATATTCTGGTTTTACTTCTTCTACATATTCAATGGGTGTAATAGCTTTTGATACCTTTTCTAAAATTGAAGACCACAAAATGAAAACGTATTTCAAAATTGTTTGAAAACAAAGAATTAAAAAAATAATTACTGGCTTAGATGTTACAATAGTGTATTGCATAAATCTATTTATAAACCGCTTTATAAAATAGAGCAAAATTAACAAAAAAAGAATGCTCCTAGTTATCAAACAATGAAGTGAGAAGAACATTAATCTTATATGACATACAGTATTCATTCAAATATCTTAATGTTCATTTATGTGATGTGGGGCAATCAATTAACTGCACCGATAAAAATTAACATCGTGAAAGATTGATTGCTATGTGTGTTTGACATGAAAGTGTACTGTATAAATGCAGATTTTAAATTAAACAGTAATTGAATTGGAAAACAAATTCTTTAAATTTTCATGTCAATGATAATGATTTTCTTGACAAAGACGACTGGTTTACTAACTGTGAATCCTTAAAAGATGTACACACATGTCCCTAACACAGTACTTTTACAATTTAAATATGGTAAACCATTAGCTAGGCGAAAATTAGAACACCTTCTGATAATATACATAATTAAGAATTAGTTGCTTTATTGGCTGCACATGAATGTATTATTTTAAAATTTGATTAAACTAAATCTCGAGCAAGTGTCCAAATCAACATATTAAATACAGAGATTAAATATACATAGAAAATTTTTGGGAATTAAGATGTCATCAGCACTGCTCTTGTTAGTAATTAGCTGTACAATACGTACAAATACATATTTTATTTCTTGTATAAATCTTTTAAGATCGTGAGTAAGCATATTATGAGAGGTATCGCAATGTTTCAATGTTGTAATTGAATAATCATTACGTTAATTTTAATATCAATCTACATAAAAATGCTTTTTTTTCGTAAAAATAAGAATTAGTTGCTTCCTGGGCCGCACATGAATGTGTGATCGTGAGTAAAATATGTATTCGTACATGGGGTACAGTTAATTACTAACAAGAGCAGTACTGATGACGTCTTAATGATAGAAACACGTGTCCACTCCAATTCGGCTTGTTTCTCTTAATTTTGCAATACGTAGTTCATCTCTGTATTTAATATATATTGACTTGGCCGGTTTGCTCGATATTTGATTTATCAAATATTAAAATAACACATTCATGTACGCCAAGGAAGCAACAAATTCTACGGTATAATAGTTGTTTTGTATCTTTTATGAAAAACTTCTTTAATTACATGCAAAAATAGGTAAACTATGTGTGCCAGGTGTCCGATTTTTGGTAGGACAGTCCTACAAATGCTCACGTATCCTACATTTCTGCTTAATTGTCCTACATTTGTGTATTTAAATTATAAAAAAAAATGAAGGAACTACCAACTTTTGCCAATTTTGTAGAAGTTGTAGAAATATATAAATATGTTTGTCAAAGGTTGTTAAAAATGTTTGTAAGCACACCTGACGTAATTAAAATTTAGCTGACTTCCCAAATATTTGAAAATAATGTAATGTGCCTACCCTTATTAAAATGCTCCAAGAGAACGTGATTTAAAATATAAGTTTGGACACTAATCTGTTATTTGACCAAAATTTTATAATTAGCGTATTATCAGAATCAGTATTATATATCAATAGGTTTAGTTAAAAATATATTTTAATTTTTCACAAGTAAAATATATCAAAATCGTAAACTGATTACCTACTTTCTTTGCTAATTTGAAAACCTTTCATAGGCGGGTGAAGTGTCAATGTCCTCTTCACACTAGGGCTCTGTTTTATTTTATTAGGCTTTTTAAAACTTATCAACCCTTTTAACAATCGTATGAATTTTACATGGTAAAAAGAAGGTTACATAGTTGTAATATAACAGCCTTGCTTGGTAGTATAGTTTTATACATATTTCGGGTATTACCCGCACTAAAGGGATATTCACACATGATTTTCTTTACGATTATAAAAAGGAAAAAAACATGCATAGATTTTGATGATGATGATTTTTTAGCTGCTTGGGCACGGATAATTATTATATTATATATTGCTAATTAATTGGAATTTTAATTTTTGTAATTAGAAGCAACGAAAAAAAAAACATAAAAGCAAATCACAATTTGTTTATTTGACCATTAATATACTTCTAGACTAAATTGCGGCTGCTAGTTGCTCAGAATGTAACTAGCATAGAAAATTAAGATGGTTCATCAAATACTGTTCCATTAAATCCAATATTTAGCAACGATTTGTAGTTTTGACATTTATAATTGGCGCTAAAAAACAAGAAACAGCGAACTATGCTGGAGTGTAAGTTTTATGGGATTGTTAATGAGACATTTTTTAAGAGTCAAGTACAAAAATCAACGTGTTCGAGAGATTTGTTCCATTGTAATAAAGTTTCGGGGCAAATTAATTTTATCATCTGACTTTTGTTTCGCCGGCAATCTTTCTCCAAAGTTGATAATGATATGATATTGAACATATAGGGTTGTAGTAACCTTGATTTTTAAGGAAGTGGATTTTAATGATGATTATACTGCACGGGCATAAATTTTATGTTCAAGTTGTCAAAAATGATTTCTTTCTTGCGTAATCTTTATAGACCCATATGTATCAACGAAATAGTGAACACGATAATTAGAAATTTATAGAGAAAAGTATGAGAAAAAAAAAGTAGCTCAAAAACAATGGTACATATAGCCAAATAGCGCCATTATGGTTTGTATAAATAACTAATATGTAAGTACCTAACAAGTTAAAACGAAAAATACATTACCTTCTTGCTCCTGTTCTGAAAATAATGAATCTTTTTCTTCAGTTTCTACATTTTCGTCATCCATCTTTCAAATTAAATTATTATTTGTGTTCTCTAAAACTAATATAATGTTTTCATTGCAATATATATTTCAAAGTGACAAAGTTTGATCAATATTTTCGAAAACTTTTCATCACCATAACAGCAACAGTTGCAAAATCAATATGCCTATCTTTTAGACACATGTCACTAGCACATTATACTTTATATTTTGTTTCTTTATACATCGACTGGCAAATAAGTAATGAATTTTTGCATTTTTAAGCTCACGGCCAAGCAGCGTTACATTTTAGCTGTGGTATTTACAGCCGTTAATTTTTTACAAGTTCTTTTGGGAATGGTGATGACTGGCGGTTCAATTTTCATTGTGGTTACTGTTTCGCCCAAATTTTACTCGGAAAAGGCAGAAATTACATTTGTCTTCACTGTTACTGGGATGTTTGGAACACACGTCATGATAACCTACCTGATTGGGGTTAAAATCGGCGATAAGTGCTTTAATTTGGCGCACAAGTAAGTGCTGCCTCTCTATTATATAATAATTTAGGTATAGGTAGATAATTAAAAATGCTTAGGTTTACATAGAACAACTCCGCTTTAGTGCGCAAATAAAACATACCCACTCTTGAATAAACGCACAACATAACGTCGGTAGTGAAGGTATACTCGTGCGTTCTCCACCTCACAGTTTTGCTACTAGAAAAAGTGAAAGATTTAATAACTCTTTTGGCATACCTGCACTCAACGACGTTAATATGTGGTAGTTCGCACACATGAGTATGTACGAGGCTTTATGTAATAGTTTTGCGCTATCTACATGTAAAATTAGGGTAACGCTTTCGCCGAGAACACTTGTTTGAAAAGTTTTGTTTTTGGGAACATTATGTAGAAGTTGTTTACAACAAAGAAATGATCCTCAAAAATGAATTGATTAAACTTAGAAAAAGGGAAGTATTTTGATTAATCCATTACCATTACTAAGCGAGCGGACGTTTTTGAATTACCTAGTATGACATTAATAGTAACAATATAGAAACATTTGCAAGGTTTAATTTAGATAAGTTCAAAACTTTTATTACGATGAACAGGATTAGACGTAAGCTATGAAGCAATAGGAGCGCACAAAAGGGTGCGTAATAAAATAACATTAAAGAGAAATAAGAAACAAATTAATATTTGAAAAATAATGTAAACAGAAATTAGTTGTAGCAGGGAACTACAAATTATTTACAGGGCCAGAAAAAAAGCACAAAAGAATATATATTAACATGCAGATAAGTAAAACACAGTGTAGAGGAAAATGTAAAACTATATATTAGTTAAGATTAAAATATAGTAAAAAACAAATACAAATCAGAAAATGAGCAGTAGGTGATAACTGAAATATAATGACAGGGAACTGAAGAGAAGAAATAAAGGTTGTTACAGAAACAGAATGCAGAGAGTAGAAGGTAATTAAATTGGTTACTTAGTGACCGTCGTTGCTTATGGTCGGAACTCGTATGTCGCATCTTGAAGAAACTTAATCTGAAGTTCTTCCTAAAATAAGAAATAATGGTAAAATTAGTCCAAGTGTCTACCCTAGGGTAATTTACTTGGGGTACAATATAGAACTGAATGGAGACGTACGAATTGCGGGGGCTAGTACTTCTGTTCTGAAGCCCCACTCAGCCCAGCGGATTTCGCGCATACTTACCTCTCTCGGACATATGTTGCCCAGGAATTCCTCCTAATACAGCCAATGTTATGTTGCACTGCTTACACTCACACCTCAAGTAGGAGTTTGGTGAGTTTGTGTTTGTAGTAAGGATTTTGGGCTTCGTACTGTCCAAGCTCTCTAATCCGAGAGTTATTGTGCAACTGTCCAGCATTGTACAGTTTTTGGGTTTGTCTCAACACAATCTCATCCATTACGTCAATCATAAGATTGCGATGCAGCATTCGATTACCAACAAAGAAGTACACACCAATTATAGCTCGAAGTTTCTTGTTCTGGAATACCTGCAAGTGCTTGATGCCAGTAGGTTCGTACAACCACGCTGCTGTACTGTATGTGAGCACCAGTCGTATAATGCTTTGATAAAGCACAGGCTTAGGATCAAGCAATAATTTCAACCGGCTGTTTAACACAAGGTAAAGTCTGCAGAATTTACCTTCACACAATAGAGTCCATGTAGCTCCGGAAGCTCAGAATCCTTCTAGATCATGTAAGTGTTGAGTAACTCCAAGGTAATGATCTGGCTAACGCATCTTCGTGAAAAGACAATCGCTTCACTTTTCTGCACATTAACTATGATAAACCACATAGAATACAACGCTTCCAGGCCGGTAAACATGGCAGTGTCGTCCACGTAGAGTGGAATGTTTTTGTCCTTTGGAATGTCATTGGATGTCACATCATTTGATTTGAAAATATTTATTATTCATAACTTAAGTATGTACAATTCATGGTTTCCCAACTTTCCTTACTATAATAACTAGCTAAGTAATTTATCCAATATAATATAGTTCATAAGAGAATACAATGATCAATCTATTAATTACAAGGTAAAACATATATACAAAACAACCTAAACAATCTACTGATATTTCATTTAATCAAGATCTTCACAGGGGTTGACTCTGCTTGATGGCTGGGCACATCCTTCTCAGTGGTCTTAGAAGCATCTTCTTTGCGGCAGTCGATGTCTAATCCGGAAAGGTGCTCTTCGTCTGACATCCTCATTCGCAAATAATGGTGCGTTCGTGAACATCCTCAGGAACTTGCATTGGGTGGTTTCGACTTCTTCATATCGGTGACACTGATGCCATACTTGGCAGCCATAATTCAAGGTTGGCCTAATAAAGGTCTTGTAGATCATCATCTTGTTCTTTAGACTCATCCTCGATCGTCTGTTGTTGACTGGATATAGGATCCTCGTTGATATCGCTGCCTTGGTCCTGATTTTCTCCACCTGTTCCTTGAAGTTGTGTTTGCTGTCAAGTGTCACTCCTAGATACTTGA
This sequence comes from Sperchopsis tessellata, assembly GCA_033557685.1. Taxonomy (NCBI): domain Eukaryota; kingdom Metazoa; phylum Arthropoda; class Insecta; order Coleoptera; family Hydrophilidae; genus Sperchopsis; species Sperchopsis tessellata. The sequence goes on from JAWQRN010000445.1 coordinate 17,772, forward strand.
TAAAGTTCCTTTCTTCAAGTTGATTATCCATGAAGATAGGTGGCTGGTAATTTTCAATGTATCATCTCTTCAAAAACATGTGTATTCAGTTTTGTAGCATCTTGTTTGCGCTCGCGGCTTATATGGCCTTGCCTAATTCGATACCGCTGCCACTAGGGGCGCTAAATTGTGAGTAAGAGTGATTTTGATGGGGGTTATGTATTACCTAGCTCCATAAGCAAACAAAAAAATATTTCCATTGCGCCAGGATCGAAATTAACACACGCGTACAACACGCGGTCAGCGATTAATTTCTGGCATAAGTTTAGGTAGGGTAACAGACTGTAGAAAAAAGTTTAAAATCTTCAAAAACAGTAAAATTCCTTTAGTTTGCACTTCTTTGCAGAATTTTTAATGTAATACAGAAATACAGAACATTTTACTTATTAACAACTGTTACAATTGGGAAATCTTATAAATTTAATCTGATCAAGTGACGATGACGATCTATAGAAAAATTATAATTTTGTGGAAATTATTCAAAAATGCAGAGTTTTTGCGCAGAATTTCTAGTTCCCGAAAACCTTTTAGAGTAGGTGCATAAGAAATTATTTGAAATTCTACGATGACGTTACAAATCTCGGCCTTTAAACATTCATAACAGTATGAAGTGGAGAAACTTGAGCTCTCTGATTATGAATTATCTATGTTTGGGAGTCTAAAATTAGGGGCTAGCAAGAGGAGAAGATGCAGGATATTCGGGGTAGAGACCTTAAATACATTTTGAAATTTACATCTAAGGAGGAGAAGTTAAAGGACTTTGAACTGTTGTTTAAGAGAAAAACCAGAGAAGTCCATACTTTTTCCCAGTGCCTGTAGATGAGCTGGATATAAAATATATTATTATTAATATGAAATATAATAATACAAACGGTGTGGACAGTGTTTTAACTAAGGATGTTTTTGGTTTTCCCTTTGAAGGAATGTAGGTTGGCAAGAGTGATCTATGAGAAGGAAAATTTTTGATCAATAAGAATAACAATTTATTTAGACAGACCCTATTAACATGCCTAGCTGTTGTTACTCTAATAGGCCACATTACTGAGAGTTTCTAGAATAGGCAGCCAAGTTATGTTTAATGTAACTACATTGCTTAATCAGGATGAAGTCATTACAGAATAGGCAAGACATTACCACTACTAGAGTGCTCTGACAATATAACGTACATAAAATTGCGGAAAACTCTAGGCTGTAGTGATGTCTGTGCTTCTACTTATCGAGAGTGTTTATGTTCCAGAATTGTGTTCTATGAGCAATAACTTGAACTCAACAGAGGGATCATTGTATACTATTATCCCTGAGGTTGAAAACTATATGTTTTCATCTACTAAAGTATCAATTATTAGAAAGAGGCAGTCTTTAACTCTAAACTTGGAAGTTCACCGGGGAGGGAAGTGGGTTGACTTTTACATCAGGGCAACTAGGTTATGTAACAAATTTAGATGTTAGATCTCTGAATTTTAGAAAAAAATATATTTTATTTACAATTTTATGATTCTATTTACACCTATGTGTAATTGAAATATGAATATCATGGTTGGTGGAGTTTTATAATACAAAATAAGTAAATAAATAGTTGTTGAAAAGAAAGTGGTAGCATTTTTACTTTATCAGGTAGCATCTATTAACTACATTATTACTTTATTCAGTAACTACAAGTGTCAACCATTTTAATGAAAATTGACTTGGAAAATTAAATTAATTGGTCTAGGTTTGTAAATCTAAATAGTTGCAAAACACATACTTAGAGCCTCTAAACGGTTTTCACCCCAAAAAAACATTCATATGGATAGTAACTGTTGAAGTCTATTACATTTAATAAGTGACAAAACCTTTTTTGTTCAGGCTAGTAGATAATTCAGTGAAAGCGATATTTATTATCATAGTTTAGTTTAGCTCAGAGTACACTACAGTTTTCTCGTCATGTACTTTGTCCTCAGAACAGATGGCGACCTTTGAAGCAAAATCAAACAAAATACAACAAACTAGATTCTCTCTGGTTCATGCTGGTGTAATATTAGTGTTTGGGTACTACCGGAAACAGACAAATAATATAGAGGAGAACCTTACACATGGACAACAAATAAGGCAGAATAAAGTATTATTTAAGGATTTATTTTGTTCTTTGGGTACATCACTAGGAACCATAATATGAAATTATTGATTTAGAGAAAAGCTAACAAAAAATAGACACGAGCTAAATCTTAATGCCATTGGATTCAGACCATCTAGCTCCTTCATGCCTACATAGAATAGAGATTGCAGTTATTCACAATGCAATTTCTTGTTTGAGTTCATTTAGCTTAAATTTTATATTTTTATATTCCAATTATTGTTTAAAAGTTACAATACCATTTTTTTTAGGAAAAGCACTGGTAGACATTTAACAGTATGGACTATTGGCAGCTGTAACACTACTGTCAATATATTTGTAATTGCTTTATTGGCTTCAAAAATATCAAAACATATTGTACGATCATTACGTCATTCTCTGGAAAAAGGGCTACACCATTATTTGAAAGATCCTAATTGGAAGCACGTTATTGATAAATGGCAATTCAACATGCAATGCTGTGGTGTGAATAAATATGATGACTGGCATAAGATAGCATGGATTGACAAGTATCATGTGAATACTGATAGTGTGTTATTTAAAGAGTAAGTATTAACTGTAGTTTTTACCTGTTTACGCAATTATTTCATTCACGTTTAGTATTTCCATTCAAATTTACTATTTCCTTTGTACTTTTCAAATGTAATTATATGATCAATCTTCTCAATCAAGAAATTTTTCCCAGTTTTAAGTATCAAATGTATCTATAAAATAATAGATCATATATATTCAAATAAAAAAGGCACAAATGAAATGAAAAATGTGTGTGACTTTATTTCAACGAGTAAAATAGAGAAGACATTAACATAGTGTGCGATGAATGGAATGGATGAATTAAAAATACTCCCTTTGACTTGCTACATACTTATTCCAACGTTGAAGTCTCTTCTTAAAACAGTCCTGGAAGCCACCTTTCATTAGTGATTTTCATCATTTTGTCGTGGCCTTTTCTATCAATTCAAAAACTAATTTCTTACCAGAATATATCAGGACACAATGAAACAGAAACGGTTTGGGGTTTGAGAAAGATGAAAAATCAATTAGATACTTTACATACCCATAATAAGAATTACAAATGCTACGTAATATCTATAAATATGTAATAACTTAAAGACCTTCTACACTCTAATATACAACTCAAAGCAAAAGAGAAATTGCGAACATATAGAGAAATCTAATACGAAAGCAACATCTTTGAGATTTATATATCAGGAAATATGAAAGCAGAGAGGTATTAAATACACAGAGGGCAACTTAACCGCATACCAGTTTAATAGGTACTTTTTTAAGATTGGTAGATTAACTGTGGGAACCATAAACTCTCCTTCATACTTAGACGAAGCCAAATTCAGCCTTGAAATCCATGTTTTTGAATTTTACTACAGTTCACGAGTTTAAAAAATAGATCAAGAGACACTAATGGCTTATCTGTGTCTTTGTTCAGGGAGATGGAGGACATTGGGCTGATCTAATTGATATTTTTTTATTAATAGGTGCTTGGAAGAAAGTACATTCCCAAATTAACACAAAACTATAAATGCTTGCGCGAACTATAGGCCAGCATTCGTGTAGTGAATGGTTTCAAAAGTTTGTGAATTTATAATTAAAAGAAGAATAGTAGATTTCCTAGAGAAGATTTCTGCAAATCACCACAGCTACAGGAAATATAGGTTAACGGTAACGACCATCATCGATATTATTACAAGATTTTTCATCCCTTCTCGCACCTAATTTAAATAGCCCAACAGAATGGCTTTTTCCAGTACATCTACGTCCATTAATAGCTGCCTTTCACCCCATTAATTTATCTTTATTCACTCTTAGGTCATCATTAATAGGTCCATATTCCGCTAAGATTAAGAACTTCTGATGGCGAACACTTAAACGAAGCTAGATCAACCAAGAGAAGATACATTCATGCTGCTTTGTATATGCTTTCACTGTATCACTTTCAGTTACTGCTGCACGTTATGCCCTTTGTCATTCCCATTTACACCTGACCAGATTGCTAAACTACCTATTTCAAGAACTTCTGTGTCTTTCCCGTTCCGCGTTTCTAATCATCAATTCAATTTTTAGTATGAAGCGAAGATTTATTTCTACAATCTAAGTAATAACGTGTTTACTGTATAGTGGCATTTTTATCTGTTTTTTAATTATTTTTGCCAATTGTTATTGGTATACATAAACTATTCAAATAAATCTACAACAATTTCACACGAAGACTTTTGAGAATAAAAATCACGATAAATTTGTATATTTTTCAAGTATCAGCCTAATTGTTTAAGTGACTTTGCAGTAGCTATTGTTCTGTATATAAGTCACAAATTATTTTATAACTTAAATTCACATCACCAATGGTTTACTACTTGCTGCGCTCTCTGGATTTTTCCCTGCACCTTCTTGCAAATTATAATATATTTACTTAATTCATTATTTTATTTTAGATTCAGAACATCACAAGAGCATATTCACCTACCTGTAGTTCCTTGGAGTTGTTGCAGAACAGATTTTCCAATGCAGTGCTTTCATGATCCTTTACAGCAAATTAATTCAAAACACCTATGGGCAGATCAGCCGAATCTTATATTAGACTCTATAAGCAATGAAGGATGCCTAAACGTGCTAAGAAAACCAATAGAGGGCTTTCTCTCATACTTAATAGTATTTTGCATACTATTGGTGGTTTTCCAGGTAATTAATACATATTAACCAAGATTTTCAAATGTATACTTTCTGAAGTTGTCCCCTAAGTTATATGATATGGTTTAGACGCTGGATAATAAAATAAGTTAATAACATGCTGAAAAAAAAATTCTTTTCAGTCTGTTTGTCAAGACATTTCATATGTCGTTGTTCCTGGCTTTTCATATTTGATCTAACCAAATTGCCTTTATTGTCTGGAGTCAACGACAAGACGTCATTCTCTATTAAAATACATGAAACCTCAACCTCTCTTTGGGGCTATTAAACAGTGCATGTGGATGATAGCACATTAGTCGTAATTTAAAACTCACACAGATCGTTACGCTGTCGGACAGCTATGCGATGCTGTTTATTAATTTATTTATTCTACGAATTTTAAACATTATTATTAATTTTTTTTTAATTTAATTTCCATCTTCTGGACTTTTTTAGAAGTTTCTTTTTTTCCTAAATAATATACATACAAATTCTATTTCATTTTTATTTTATTATTCAGGCATTATTATCATATCTTCGACATTTACTCTGTGCATTACACTTCTACGGTTAATTTATTATTTAACCAAAGACTTCAGATAATAGAGGTTGGTTTGGTGGAAGTCTTTTGTACATTTGAATTGTGACGTGTTGTTACTCAAAGCGTCCCTACGTGGGATTTGATATGTGTAGAGCGTGAAAGTTATACCACTCTATATGATAAACTGTTACTTCATCAAACTATACATATTTCTTTGACAGAGCAGATTTAATGATTGGTGTGGTAATTGGACACTTCATTAATATTGATATGTTTTAAGCTATACTTTAGCTTAAGCTTATGCACAGGGCTGAGAAGGTTACCTCACCAACCATTGCACATTTTATAGCCGCAGATAGCCCGTAAAGATCTTTGATGTTATTGTTGATGCATTTTAGCAGCTACATTTTACGATAGAAGAGTGTAGAGGAGTAGTGTTAACGAGGACTTGGAGTGTGGAACGTGGGATGCCTAAAGTAAATGGCAAAGCTTACTTTATCCTCAGTACCTATTTTCTATGAAACACTGTAAACATATTACTTAATAATATATTAGTAATTATTTGTTCACGTTCAATTATTGTAAAGTGTCCATCTTAGTGATCCAAAATTGGTTTTGGATTACAGCTTTTGGAACTGCAAGTTTACCTGTACAATAGATTAAGCAAATTATCATAAGTGCCTTAACCATCGAGTCAATTATATGCTGAGGGTTGACAAATTTATTTTAATTGAAAGTTGATTTTAGGTGGTTGTTTCTAGAACTGCAAGTCAGTTAGTAGAATAGAGCCTAGTTACGGTTTTGTGTCTGGTTTAATAGAGGCCTTAAACTTCCATCGCTTCTTCACCCATTGTCTATATGATCACTCTATTCTTGTTTGCCACTTGAGACAAGTATTTATTTGCCCACACCTAGTCAGGTCATTTCAACATCTTACTTTTTGTATAAAATACAAAAATCTTAGTAGTTTTACGAGATATTTTTGTATAAATAAACCCCTTTGAGGGTCCTTATAATAGTTTACATGGAAGGCGGTATCAACATCATGCTCCTAGGTTGGGCTGGTGCTGATGAAAACTTCACAAGATCCAAGAAATTTTAAGTAACTTTTATGTCCATACTATTATTACAGATTATCTTAATAGTGTTGTCAAGAATACTTTATACTTCATGTAAGAATGCCATAGTATTAGGTGATCCTGATGGAATAGCTCCTGGATGGGTATTTACAAGAAATTGCATTGGAAACAAGCCAGGACGTACATTATCAGAAATTTTGATTGTAAGTTTCTATTAAAGATTTTTCTTTGTCATTTTGAATAATTATTGAAATCAGTCATTTTATTTGCAAAATGTTGAGAAGGCAAATTACTTTTAATCGCTGCATTCTTTATGAGTGTATGTACAACACAAGTTCAAACATAAGTGTAATATGCTCGTAATCTTCACCCTAAATCTCTATAAATATATTAAGTATATAAGAAAGTAGATAAAATAAATAAGTAAAAATCAGACAAAAATACTACCATATAGAAAACATGCTATTATACAGGGTACAGAAATCAAAAGGAAATAAATCTTCAGTGCTTACTAAAAATAGGATTGTTATTTTCAAATAAGTTGGTTTTGATAAAATAGATTCATAAATAATGGCCGTTTTTGGTAGAGAATCAAACAAAATTGTTTAATTTCATTTAATTTTTATTTGAAACATCTGGCCACATTGCAAAAATCAACAATTACGGGCATTCAATCACCTAAATATCGCTCGCAAACTAACGACATAGAATCTCACAGGTATACATAATTTAAAATAAAAATAAAACTATTACAGTTATTCAATATCGAAAAAAATAAAATCAAACAATTCGATACTAAAATAGATAACATTGAATACAACAGAGCAAATTATTCATATTAATATATCATCACATGTTTGCATCAAAGTACTCCTGCATGGTATACAACACATTCTCCTTAACATACTTCTTAATCTTTCCTTTACATGCACTCTCTAAATGGATGGTCTAAAACGTCATACCTGATGGTATTGTTACGATTTTACTGGGTTCGATTTAAACTATTTATTTACACATTTAACACTAACATTAAGCTAACATTTTATTTACAAACACTTGTTCACTACATTAACTAACATTTTATTTTTAAACTCTAACTATTTACTTTTAATATTTCATTTATATCACTGGAGTACTTCTTCTGTACTGACTTGAACAGAAATCACGTGTGAACTGTTTTTCCATCTGATGCCCATTCCTTCTACAGCCAGCTGGCTGGTTTGCAGTCGGAAACCGGTATGCTTTTCTTCTGTTTTTTAAACGGAATTACGAGCAGGTGGCCGATAACGAAATTCTAAGAAATCTGGCCAGCTGCATATATAAATTCTGAGAAATCTAGCCACCTGCAGGTGCATAAAACTAGATTCTTCGAATTTCGTTAATAACGGTTATCTTAAAACATTTGTGCTGTTGCTAACTCGATTTCGGATCTCAAGGTGGCAATATTTTGTAACAGTATTATACATAAATGTCACTGAGTAGTAAGGATTAGTCAAAAACTCACTCGCAGATCCTGATAAGTTAGTTGTCTTCCTGCTGTGAATTCACTGCACAGTGCAGTGAATACATTCGTTGAAGTAACATCTCTCACTTTGAAAATGTCCCTTGCAACAGTGGACGAAACTTCGGCACTTATCAGAGCCTCTACACGGTTTCCACTCGGAAACAACATTCATACAGATAATATCCTTAGAAGTCTATTACATTTAATATCATCTCCACTTTTTCTGAATTTAGTTTTTGTGCAACTTCTGCCCTCTTCAAATAGTATGGAAAAGTCAATTTTGCAGCTCCCTTTTGAATTTTTGGCTTCTTTCAACGGAAAGGTTGGCATTCAAGAAAAATTATCCCATTGATCTAGCAAGTTCTAATATGTCCCCAATTTAAATTTCTGCCGATTCAAGCATGTTTTCTATTTATAAGGATATGATTTCGATACAGTGCTTAATTGAAAATTACTTCGATTTCGAATCTTTTATGTCTAAAATCCATTGTAATGGTCTTCCGATGTAATAAGTTTTAAAGGTATAAATAATACCTTGATCTAATGGCTGGAGCAACGAAGTAGTGGTAGAAACACTACTTGGACGTTGGGATGACATAAATTTTGTGGGTGACCTCACCTGACCTGTATTATCTAATAGAAATAGCGCCTTGAAGTCTAAATTTTTTGCTTTAAATAATATTAAACCTCTGACAGAAAACAATTTAGATACCATTCTCTAAATAAAACTCCAGTTAGCCAAGCTTTTAAATTTGCTTTTCAGTAACTGGTAGTGTGTTTTTATTTATGCCTTTCAGTTCACTGAGATTGAAAGATCTATAAACGCATTAGTGCAGAAATGTAACGTTATACGATCTTATGATACCTTAAATCCAAATGCAGATTTTTCTTTTTTTTATATAGGTTCTATTGGACATTTTTTCCACCAAAGCTCAGTTTCATCAGCATAAAAAACTTGTGCTGTGAATCCTTGCTTTTCTATAATTTTTTTTATACACCCTTGCAGCTTCATGCTTCGCTGATGCAGTTTCTCCTTGAATTTTTTTGCTATGAATTGCAAGATGCATTTTAATTTTTGAAACCAACCTTTACTTGCAACAGAATCTGGGTTGACAGAAGATTCGCCATTTTCGTTAAAATGTTTCTAAATAGTAAGGGTTTATTGTTTAATTATATTACTCTCTAATAGAATCTTTTTTTAACAGATCATCAATACAAATGCTAAGTGCTCTTTCCATATTTTGCAGATATCAAACATCCTACATTCACAGCACTTCTAATTTCCTTTTCATTTATCTTAATAGTTTAGACTTCATATAAATTTAAAGTTTTTGCAATGTTAATGTAATTGGTGTAAGGTCTCCAGATAATTTATGCTGAGGCATTTTTGTGTGTAAACGAAGGCTTCTATTTTAATCTGCTTTTAATAATGGACCTGTTTGCAAAAGATTATTTGCTAACTTTAACATGGAGTGGGATGGGTTATTTGTGTTTGTATTTGCTTGGGTTCATCTGTTCTGGTAGAAACTTTAAAACCAACACAAATGAATATTTGTTAATAATATCGATCTGAGCACCTTGCTAGATTTATATATCTATTAGGTATTAAAATTTTTCCAAAGATCAAGTTTTACATCTATGGTACTTATATATACTAAACAAATACTAAAAACAAAAAGCTCTAAGAATGGAAAAAAGTGAGATTTGTTTTTGAAAGTAAAAGAAATTTGTTGTAAAAAAAACTTTTAACGATAGGTTCGTGTAGAATTTTTTCCATTCTTAGTGCTCCTTAAATCCATCATTTTTAATATATTTTTTACAATGTTATCTGCAACATTCATTCTTAAATTATTCAGTATACCTGCAACTTTCTTACCTTTATTATCTTTAAGTCATCCTATTTTCTCTTTGTAATGAACGAATTGTTAAAATCTAGTCATGCATTGTCAGCAAATTATTTACCCTCCCACAATAAATATATATTTTTTAATAATCCACTTTCTTCTTTCTTAATCTTTTTCCTCATACCCTTGGTGTGTCCTATGGTAAAGTATACCCTGCTACCAAACCAACAGAAATCTTCAGTTCTGAAACAATCATGATCTATTTCAACGTAGCGTATAGTATAAATTGAGTAAACAATCTCCATGAAAAACAGAGGGCACACCTAATAAATTAATTAAGGTTGCAGACGATCTGAAGCGGTTCTCATAATCAGTGCCACAATTAAAATGCAATATATTTTACAACGAAGATATTTAAGAAGAACCTTTGATCACACAAAGTCTATTTAAACTATCAGGATTAGAAACATTTTCCTTACAAATTTTCAGATTATTCAAACAATTCAGTTGAAGACCAAAGGAAGAAAGACAGTAATGAATGATGCTTGCCAAAAATTGAAAGATCGTATTTTAAATTGTCATATTTCGTTGGACATTTATATTGTCATCTACATCCATTGCAGCATGTATTATGGCTCGAGATATATTTTCCCATACATTGTTGTTTTTATTGTCTCAATTGTAACTAGGTATGTTTTAATTTTTGATTTTATTTTGTTTTTTCTTTGGTTTCTTACGGCTTGATTTTTATGTAAAATTTTTAATTGTAATTTGTTTGATTTTATCTATTTTTATCATATACATTTGATTGTTTGTTAAGTGTTTATTTTACATCTACTAATAAGGCCGGTTTCTTTTATAGTCCATCCTGAAGATGAGGCGAGAAGTTGGTGATTCATTTTTGAACCTTTATGTGCAATGGAACTCCTCAAAAATATATTCAATATGTAGTTATGATAGATAGTTTCTATCAGATTTAATGAATTGTTAAAGATGTTAACCGCTCTGAAACAAGTTGGATATCATTTTTAAAAATATGTCAATAATCAGATATCTGTTGCTATTTCATGCTTTAAATTTTTCTTTTTCTATTATATTTGTGTTCTCTGAACATTACACTACAATGTTTAAAGCTCTCAAAACAACTTTGATACTTAAAAATATTATAACTATCCCTAGAGCTGTGATCTTTTGTTAGCTCATGTTGTCACATTGATAATTTTTTAAATTTGGTAAAAATATGTACAATAAAATTACAGGATTTAGGTGTAAAAAAAGAAGAAATTGCCAGGTACCAGGTGTTCCAAGAAGGAGCAGTAGTTAAGAAGGGCCACTCAGTTACGTCAACAACCAAAAGTTCATCCCCAAGTTCAACTAGAACATCTTCTGTTAGATCATCATCACAATTAACGAAAATATTGGACAAACTTTCTAGCACAGTTCGAAAAAAATCATCTACAAAAACAACAAGTGAAGTTGAAGATACTTCAGGTGCACCAGAAGTCACAAGTGATGCTGATCCAATATCTACTGAAGATGAAGCAGCATTAATGCTTAAATAATATAATTGTACATCAATTTATTATGTAGTTAAAGTGCTGTTTTTGTTTATTTGCTTATATATAACTTTTAGAATAAAAATATTTATTTTTTAGTCATATTTTTCCTAATCTAACATCAATTTATAGCGCTATCAAGGCCAACTGGGTGCACTTCAAACTAGCTTATGACTATACACATATCACAATATGGCCAGAATCATGCTTTAACCATACAGACTAGTTCTAGTTTTAACTTTTATAGAGAAGCCCCAAATTACTAAAACACTAGTAAGTCGATAAAATATTACTTCTACTGTACAAAATTATAATTTATATATATATATATATATATTAT